>CAUYPK010077352.1:0-45777 GCA_963574355.1 Loris lydekkerianus | reverse complement strand
AGCAACCTCAAACTCTTGGGCTTAAGCCATTCTCTTGCCTCAGCCTCCCAAGTAGCTGGGACTACAGGTGCCCGCCACAACACCTGGTTATTTTTTGGTTGTAGTTGTCATTGTTGTTTAGCAGGCCCGGGCTAGATTTGAACCCTCCAGCTCCGGTGTATGTGGCTGGTACCCTAGCCGCTGAGCTACAGGTGCCAAGCCTAAAGTTTTAATTTTCTACCTGATACAGAGATAGGGTACCACTGTCATCTGTTCATGAAGAGGAAGCCACTCACTCTGCAAGGTAAGGGAAGCAGGATGCCTTTAGGCCAACTCTATGACTCTACAGAAGTTCAGTTTTATAAGGCTAGGCTTATTTTAACAAGAGCAGGTTTCAATGATGGTGTTTTCTTCACTAGGTATGTAAATATTAACAGTGGTTTCCAAGAAGGCAAAACTATTCTCTTGAAACACTGTTTTTTAAAATAAAAGTCACAACCTGCTTCTCAGATATGTGCTATTTCTAAAGAGATAATAAAAAATTTTCATTTAGTCCTCGATACTCTTTTTTAAACAACATGAAAATAGATTTCATTTTAACATTTATGAGTGCCTCATGCTGATTGTTAGTTATATAAAGTAGAAATAAAATGGAATATTCAATGATATTGCCTTTCTTGCTGTTTGAAAAATTTCCATAGTTTAGTCTTTCTTCTCTTTTTGTCAAAGGAAAAGACATAGTTAGTTATTATAAATTTTTTCTGTTCTAAAAATATATGCTCATTGTCAAAAATTTGGGAAATTTCAACAAAAATTCAAAGAAATTAAAATTTGCCCATAGTTTTACCACTCAGATAATTATCATTAATATTTTGGTGTGTATTGTATAGAGTTTATTTTTCAGAGCAGTTTTAGGTTTACAGAAAAATTGAATGGAAAGTACACAAGAGTTCTGATGTACTACCTCACAGTCCCTCCTTCCATGCACAGATTTTTGTATTATTTACATCTTTTATCAATGTTGTATATTTGTTACAACTAATGAGCCAATTTTGATACGTGATGATGAAGTTCATAACCTATGAGGGTCACTCCCTGTGTTGTACATTCTATGAATTTTGCTAAATGCATACTGACATGTACCTATCCTTATAGGATCATACAGAGTAGGTTTTTTACTATTTAAAAAGCATACATGAAATTAATTTTGACATTTCACTGCATAATATAATTTTATATGTTCTTTAGCTTCAAATTACTGGGCACTGTTCTTATTTTATTATTATTATTATTATCATTTTTTGAGACAGAATTTCACTGTGTTGCCCTCAGTCGAGTGCTATGATGTCACAGCTCACAGCAACCTCAGACTCTTGGGATCAAGTGATCCTCTTGCCTCAGCCTCCCCAAGTAGATGGGACTATAGGAGCCCACCACAATGCCTGGCTATTTTTGTTGTTGTTGTCATTGTTGTTTAGCTGGCCCTGGCTGGGTTCAAACCCGCCAGCCCCAGTGTATGTGGCTGGTGCCGTAACCACTGAGCCATGGGTGCTGAGCCTATTCTTGTTTTATTATAATACATGCTTATAATAATATAGTGGCATATAACAACTTCTCAAAAGAGGGCGGCGCCTGTGGCTCAAAGGAGTAGGGCGCCAACCCCATATGCCGGAGGTGTTGGGTTCAAACCCAGCCCCAGGTAAAAAAATAAAAATAAAAATAAAAAATAACTTCCCAAAAGAATCATCTAAAAATCTACAATTTTTAAAATAATGCATTTGTTTTAATAATTGCATTAGTTGCATGTCAGGAAACAACATGGAATACTGGGACACAGATCCTAGCACCCAAGCGCTTGCTTCCTCTCTGTGGTTTTCATGTGAATTAATGATTAGGCCTTGGGCTACAATGGAAAGGTGATAGTCCTTCCACTGGAGCCACTGAAACGGGTCACAGAAAACTTGCCCTAAGCCCCGGAGAAACCAAAGGCCCCACGCTGGGTTTCCTTAGCTCAGACATTGCAGCCACAGGGCCTGAACCCGGAGGGAACTCTTCGCCCGGGGGTGGTGGGGCACCGAGGGCTGGCGCGAAGCTGGGGTGGGAGAGAGTACTCAGTTGGGGGCGGTTGCCTGTACGACGCGGCGGCTCCTTCCGACCTGGGCGGAGCTGGGGGCTGGAAGAACTCCGTTTGTCCACGGTGTAGCGGGAATCCCAGGCAGTGGGTGGTGGTGGTTGGGAGTGGCTGGGGGTGGCTGGAAGGGAACTGGCCTGGGGGTTGTGTGTCGCTGAAGCGAATGGAACAGGCTGGGGGGTGTGGAAGCTGGGCCATGGGCGTGACGGGTGAGGGTAACCTGGTAGGGGTGGGGCGTGGCCTGGGATGGGGGTGGGGATCCGGGCCAGGGGCGTGGCCTGGCGTGGGCGGGGAGCCAGCCAGTTCGGCGCTTTCTCACGCGGCTTCCCAGGCCGCCGCCTGCTCAGAGGCTGCCTGCTGGAGCGCAGGCTCCTCTGAGAGCTTAGCGAGCTCGCGGCTCCGCCCGCAGTGGAGCCGGCTGTGGGGCGCAGGGACGTCTTGGATGCGCTGATTTTGGAGACTCCGCCGAGTCGGGGCCGAGCGAGGTGAGGCTGCGCCGGGGGTGCGCAGCTGTTCCCGGCGGACACGGGGCTCGGGCTGCTAGGTAGAAACCCGGGCGGAATTGAACTCCAGTGGACTGGTTTCGTGGCTTTACGACATCCTGTTCCCAACTCTTCCTCCTCCTACTCCTCCTCCCGGTTCTTGAATCTGCCCAGGCTGCCCACCTGTTGGGTCTGCATCTGCTCGCTGTCCTGCGGTGGTTGCGCGGCGCCCTCCGGCTCGCCCAGCGCATTGCCCTGGGGAGGGTGTGCTTGCGGTGCTCCTGAAAAAGGCCGTTTCCAGCCGGACTTAGCCAAGGAGATTACCCTGAAACTTTACCCCTCGCTGCCGACTCTCCGGGCTTGGCCTGTAAGGTAGCGCCCGGAGGGCGGACAAAGGTCGGGGAGCCTGGGGGGCAGCCGGACCCCGCTTTAACGTTCTGCTTGATCTCATCGAGTGACCAGTGCATCCGGAGGACCGCGAGGGGTGCGTCTGGAGAATTTAGCTTAGAAAATAAGTTTCTCCCCAGGTCCCAGTGGGTCTCATTGCTTTGGGACCCGGCGCCCGCTGTCTCTTGACTGGAGGGAGTAAGTGGGCAGAGCTGGCTTTGTCCCGTTCCTGTTCAGGAGGTGGGGAAATCGGTGCAGTAGCCCCGGAAGATAGAAACCAGGGGTTTTGGGGGGAACTCAGGTGACGTGCACTGGCGGGCCGCTCATCTGGCTGTGCCAAGTTACAGAACTTGAGTAAATGGTCTCCCTCCCTCCAAGTGCAAAAAAACAAACCAAAGCAAGCAAACAAAACCCTCGCGGTCATTCGATTTCCATCATTGGATAATAATGTTGATAAACAGAATAAAAATTTGAATTTATTCAGCACTTTTTAACAAGGCTTCCTAAAGCTTTATATTATCCGCCTCCCCCTGTCCCAAGTTTTTCTCTGCACCTCACCTCGTTTTCTATTGCCCAGTATTTTTTTCCCTATTAACCCATCCTGTTCTTTGCTCTCCTTTATTCCACTTGCTAACAGGTGCAGGACATTTTACTCAATTTTTCCCCCACCTTTCCCAACAAATTCTCTTTTTCTCCTGTCCTTCCTCCCCTGTTTTCCAAACCTCCTCACTGCATTGTTCTCAGGGTGCCTGTTAATTATGCACCCCTCCCCCTGCTGCAGGGCCTTGTCCCCCCCCTCCCCCATTCTTTAGAGTTTTATGCTGCTGTTTCTTACTATGCAGCATTTTAATTTTGATCTACCCCGCCTTTGTCCCCTGCCCCACTTGTCTCCTTCCCACCCGGTTCTGTGATACCCTTCTTTATTTGTGCTCCTGTGCAGGTTTCTTCTCTGTGTCTCCATATTTTTCCCTCGCTTCTCCCGGATTAAGTACTTTCCCCAGTCACAGCTTGCTTGCGGCTACCTGCACAGCATGCCTTAAATCAGGTCCTTTTCTTGTGGTTTTTAGCATTGCTGGGTTCCTTGTCCTGGTTTCCAATCAGCCCTCCATTGCCTTACACACAACCCCTCCTCCACCCCCCTAACCAGCCCCCAGAATCTGGAAGTGTTGAGAGGAGAGGTAGGGGGTACATAGCTGCATGCAGCAGCACTCTGTTATAGGACCTTTGCTTGGGCCACAGTTTCTGCTTGTCTGCTTAAGTTTTCTTACTGAAGTAGTATGGAAGTGGTATCTTAGACATAGTTCTTGAATACTGTTGACATTGATAATAGGCAGCATTTATCAAACTGTGTGTGTGCCAGGCACTGTTCTGAGGGCTTCAGATGCAGCAGGCCTCACTTAAAATCCTCCTGACATCCCTATAATCTACCACTGTCTCCGTTTTTACAGATGGGGAAAGGGAGGCTCAGAAAAGGAAACAACAGGCCCTATTCTCACCAGGCAGTGGAGTTTCTGTCGTGTGACCTCTTGAACTCAGATGTGCCAAGAGTTCAGCTTTGGAAATGAGGTCATTATTTGATATGTTTTATTTAGTCTGTAAATGTACACTGTAGTGTACATCAGTTGAGGGCACACATTCTATACCTGTAGGACAGTGCATGGAGAAAACCGGATGAGAGAAGCACCTCAGAAAGCCCAGACAGTGCCCAGGGCATCAGCTCATCCACCCCTCAGCCTGCTTTCCCTCTCAGCCACAGGGAGCCCTGGAGAAAGGGGTATAAAAAAGACCATTGACAGCTATTCCCTGTGTGCGTGGAGATTTCTGTTTCACTTCAGCTGCATGGAACTCTGGGGTTCCTGATAGCCATGGTGATTTTATGAGTCTTGCTTATCTCTATTTTATTACATAATCTTAAAGCCTCAGGTATTTCTACTTTACAGATACTGGAGCAGAGCATAGTCTTTGATAGCTGGAAGAGAACTTACCTCCCTCAGACAAGGAAATAGTGGCCCACAGAAATAAAATGGTATATCCAAGGGGAAGCATCAGGACCGTAATGCTGGCCCCAGGCGCCTGGCCTCATAGTTTAGTGGGTTGATCTTCCTGCTTGCTGCTGAAAGCAACCCACCTTCTTCCCCCTTCTTTCTTCTGAGCTAAGAGGCATTTGAGGGATTCATTTAACACTCATCAGTGCTTCTTTTTTTCTTTTTGTTTGAAAGCTAAACATTTTAAAAATGTTTGCTTATGAGGCTTGTAATGACATAAATGGCATAATGTCACAGGAGTATAAATTCAAATGTTTTAGAAAGAACTATTATTATTTCCAAAACAGCCGGAAGCGACACCAAAGGTACATGGCTTTCTAGAGGGAGATCATATAATACACAACAATTTGAAAATCAGTAACTCATTTGCAGAGATGAATGCATTAGTACAAAGTGCTTATGTGATTTTCTTCATCTCTTCATGGCAAATAAAATAGCAGTGGAGGGAGAGCATGGAGTAGTTGGCTGTTTCTGTGTTAGCCTCTGCTGTGCCCATCCCCTTGTCTGGACTCCCATGGAACCCTCCTGGCTCCCTTCCTTGTTAATCCCTCGCCTGGCCCCTCAGGGAGCCTGGAGGGTATTGTTTACCCATGATGTTCAGCTCCTTCAACGTGAGCTCACAGAATTAAACCTTGATGTGTAGTGAACAATGGCTTCCCTTCTCTGTCCCACCCTTCTACAACTAGATGGGTGATCATGTCCCATCCTTAGGAGAAGGGAGGAAACGTTTGCATAGGTCACATCTGTGTCACATCTGTGTGGTGCAGGTGGGGTTGTTATAAATAAATAGCAAATTAAGTTTTACTGCTCCCTCAATGATAGGGGGAGGGGTCAGGCAAGCTGCATAGGAAGTGGTAAGACTGAGTACTTGAATCCGGGGCTGCCAGGCTTAGGAGATCCTTGGGCATCTTTTTGCATACCTGTTTACTCTGTATCTAGTAACTCCCTGAGGCAGAAATGGTACCACACAGCCTTTTATAAAGTAGATGGTTTCTGCTTGCTGGGCTGGAGGTAAAGCCTGAGAGGAGGGGCCATGGGATGAAATCCTGAGGGCTCAGAGGGCTCCAGGTCCTTTTTCCCTGCAAAGATGTGGGTAATGCTCTCTGTGCCTGATGGAACCCTGGGGAACTTTGACAACACTGCAGAATGGAAGACATTGGTGTATGCTTTTCTCTATGGATATATGTGGCTGTTGCAATCTGCTGTTGTCAAGCTGTCTTTTGTGGATGTAGGTAATAACCCATCCCATGGTTATCCTCTTAATAATGTCCTGAGCATAAGGACTGTGTTGCTTTATCTAACCAAAACCTTAAAGGACCTTATTTTCTGGTGACAATCACCTCTGCTCTTTTTCCTGAAGCAGGACCACTCTGGTCTTTGGGAGACACGTGAGAGGTCATGCATTGTAATTTTAGGGACCCTGCCTCAAAATATCTTCCACTCTAACCTGCCAGATCTGGACTGAGAACCTCACTGGCTTCCTCACCCTATGGACTCAGCGATAAAATTGGAGAATTCTGCAGAGCCAGATGTTCAGTTCCCTCCACGGCAGCTGACTGATGTCCCTCTTAATGCCATGGCAGAGTTTGTTTCCTAAGACTGACAAGCTCTCCCTGCAGAAAAGTAGAACATAGGTCTGAAGTGGCCAGACTGGAGAGTTCTGGTAGTGGGAAGCAACCTGAAAGGTCTCTAGCCCCCAGGTTAGACTGCTTCCTCAGTCTCTGGCCACTCTGTCCTCGTCCCCTCTCAACCCCTCCCAGGGGCCCTGTCTGAGCAGCAGGAAAGGTAAGTCTTTGCTCACTGTCTGGAGCAGGTGCAGGGCCAGGCCCAGCTTTTATTCTTACAGCAGCAAGGACAGGAGGCCGGCAAGGATCTGGTATTACAGATCAGAACTTTGATCACAATCTTTAGCAGGAAATAGGAGCAGTGAGTAGTTTGTTGTACTTGAATGTTAAAGTTACAATTCAGGCTCATTAAACAAGTTTCTGAGGTCAGGCCCTAGGATTTAGTCCCCATAAGGTGATACAGAGGGGCGTGTCCTGAGTCCTGAACAATTTATGCATGTACTTTTAAACACATCTGATTTGTATGTTGACATTCTCTATGGCTGAAAGAAAAAACAGCCTGTGCTTTAGAAATGTGCTCCTTGTTCCCTTTCCTGAGGGATGGAGTGTTCTTATGTGTAAGCTGCTTTCTAATTCATCATGCATCACCTTTTGGGGGATTCATTTAGATTTGTAGATATTGCTATCATAAGTATAAGTGGTAATGCCTTCCACATTGATTTGGAGGGACAAATGTATGCCTGACACCTGACACTGTGCATCTTTTGTGAGCTAGATATGGAAATAGAAAGATTAGTCAGGAACAGCTCCTGTTTCCAAGAAGAGGGTCACAGTGCAGTGTAGAGAAAGAGGTGAATATGTAAAAGCAAAGCAGTGAAAAGCGCAGTGAATGTTGAGATGGGTTTATGCTGGGGGTGTTGGGGACCACAGAATTGTAAGGTCCGGGAGGGCTTCCTACAGGAGGAGCTGAGTATAAAGTCTGGGCTGAATCCTAATGGAGGAGCGAGCAGGGTGGCACAGGAGCTGACAGAGGGAGGCCTCCAGTCTCTGTGGACAGCATGAGCAGGGGTGGGGAGGTGAATTTCAGCTTGGTGACTCTAGGTAACCTTGAACAGCCCCGAGCTTGTCAATCAGTGATGTATTCTTTGCACCTGGAGCATGGTCCTAACATTTATGACACTTAGGGATTTGTTAGAAAAGCAAATTCTAGGGCTCTCCCCTAGACCTAATTGAATTAGACTTTTCATAGGAGCCCACCAGTCTGTATTGAAACCTTCCATGTGATTTTCGTGCACACTCACTTTTATTTTTATTTATTTTTTTTTTTCTTTTCACACTCACTTTTAAAGACCAGTTTTAGAGCACATATTTTCTAGAAGTCCCAGACAGCTACTTTCTCTGACTGCCTAATGAGTGATACTCAGCGAACATTTGACTGTTTTTACCTGGTTGAGTTGTATATGGTTCCCCCCAGGTAGACAGCCTGTCACATTTTTTGGACTTCTTTTCCTAGTACACATCCTAACACTTCCTTATGCCCATGCTGCATCACCTGAAATGATTCCTTAGGGTTTGGCAGTAGTTAGACAACCTAGTTCAGATCTTAACGCTGTTGCTTATCAGCTATGTGGCCCTGGGAAAGTCTTCATCTCCCTGTGCTTCAGGTGCCATATCTGAAAAGTGTGTATAGTACCTGTGTCTGTCTATTCCTGCTGCTATAACAAAATACTTTAGACCAGGTAATTTATAAAGAACAGACATTTATTTCTCACATTTCTAAAGACTGGCAAGACCAAGATCATGGTGCTGGAATTCCATGAGGAATAGAGGCCTTCTTGTTCTTGAGTCTTTGTGTGGCAGAAGGGGTAAAAAAGGCAAAAGTGACAAACACTGGTGTTCTCCCATGGTGGGAAAGATGGAAGGGCCAGGCTGCTCTGAATCCTTTTGTAAAAAGGTCCTTAATCTCATTCACCCTCTTAATCACTTCTCAAAATGCCTCACCTGGGGGTTTAAGTTCTCACATATGAATTTTTGAGGGATACATACATTCAAACTACATACATTCAGTTCCCGTTGCTCATGCAGCATGGTGGAATTACTGAGGGTCTTTAAAAACATTGATGCCTACTCCCAACCCCCAAATATTGTAATTAGTTTTGGATGTGATCTATTTACTGAATTTTTTTTTTTTTTTAAGAGGCAGCGTCTTACTTTATCGCCCTCGGTAGAGTGCTGTGGCGTCACAGCTCACAGCAACCTCCAACTCCTGGGCTTAAATGATTCTGGGCCTCAGCCTCCCTAGTAGCTGGGACTACAGGTGCCCGCCACAACGCCCAGCTATTTTTTTGTTGCAGTTTGGCCAGGGCTGGGTTCAAACCCACCACCCTAGGTATATGGGGCCGGTGCCCTACCCACTGAGCCACAGGTGCCACCCTTATGTACTGAAATTTTTACACACTTCCCAGGTGCTATCTAGTTTGGGAACTATTGTCATGGACTGTGGTGAGGAAGAAATAGTTGACTCTTATAAAATGCTTAGAAGAGTATGTCTAGCTGGCACATAGGAAGTGCTCGTACCTGTCTGTCTGATGGAGGAGGCTTCCATGATTTTGTGATGGGAGAAGGAGGCAGTGGCACCATTCTGGTTGTTTAATGAATGCTTGTTGAGTGTGGAACACTTGTCAGTTTGGAGATAGCCTGTGTTCCTTTCTTTTGGTCTGAGAGTTGGGATGTAAAGAGTGGCCCCAATGTGGTAGGTTTCCACTTCTAGTCCTGTAAGTTTTCTGCCAGGCAAGGTACAGAAGGTGATGGTGATTACAGAGAACATAGGCACCCTCCACCTCAGGCTAGCTTTCTCAGCCCTCAGCCTATTTTCCTCACCTCTGTGTGGTAACAACTTGAATTTTTAGAATGACCAGATTCTAAAATCATGAAATCTACATGTTTTACAAAGTGGATGGTAGTGTTACTGTGACTTGAGTGCTCTGCCTCCTCTCATCAATCATTTGTACCTAAAATGCCAGGTTTCAATCATACAATCTATCCTTAGATTTGGTTTCTTGTAACTCATCTGTCTTCTAAAATCCAATGTCTTTATATTATAAATTATGTATTTCTGAACCTTATTTGAAAGAATGTATAATCTTTTTTGCATATCTTATCCTATCATAAATACTCATTCCACCTTCATTCATTGTTTTATTCATTCAACAAATGTTGATGAATGCCTGCTTTGGCTCCAACACTCAGCCAGCAATTTTATCACTTTTCCTGCTGTGGGGAGGCAAACATGTTTCTCTCTCTGTCAGCATGTATAAAGTATGTCTTTTAGTTTTGATTTATAAGGATTTGTATTTATAATATAATTTATATTTCTGTCTCTTTTAGTGACATAATTACTCAAATTTAATAACAGAACATCTGAAGGACATTTTTCATGTTGACTTCATGGGCCTTCTTTGAACCCTGCTGAGATTAATTAAATCAAACCCCATGCAACAATTATCCTAAAATATCCTGACAAGTTATTAAAACAGAGTTTACCTAGGACCATAAGACTTGAGTAAGAGACCTGGGATCCAAGTTTAAGTTCTTTCAGTTTTTCATTTCTTTTAGTGCAGTATCAGTCCTGGGAATATGATCAAATTAATTCTACAAATGAGAAAGAGGTGAATTCAAATCTCGAGTTTATGATTTGTTCTCTTTCTTGTGGAAAAGTTAGATGATGTTTTTGGTTTTGTTTTGCTGTTCGGGCTTGCAATTTACTGATGTCTGCTGTACATATAAATGTTTGTTGCAAATGGAGAGAATTGATTCACTATATTTGTTCTGCTGCTTAAATCCTAAGCAAAAATCTACCACTGGGGACACTTTTGTGTAGACAGCACACAAGTAAGTCAGTATTATGGTAAAGACTAGCTTCCATTGTGTAGTCTTACTTTTATCACTCCCGTTACCCATAGACTGAATAGGGTTTAGAAATACAGGCTGTCAAAGGACTTGCCCCTGCTTAAATGTTCCACGGATCCTTCTGAAATAACATCCCTCAAACCCTCATTCAGAACAAAAAAGAAGGAAGGGAATATATTAATATCTGCAGCTTCAGTTATATTCAAAAGGATTATATATTTAGATAAGAAAAATGCATTTTAATTTTAAGAGCTTGAGGTTAAGTAATTCAAAATATACTATTATTACTACAAAAAAAATCACTACAACATTTTTTAAAATGGTGTGTTTTAAGATCTGTCAGACCTGCTGTTTGTGCTTTTTTTACCTTTGACTTTTCTAAAACAAATCTGAAATCCCCAGAGTGGACTACTCAGCTCATCTTACTGAAGAGCCTGCTTGTTTGACCAAGTTCAGTTCAGTACTGGCACTGGGGTGTCTTTCCATGTGTCCCCGGGCCACTGGTTTCCTGCACTTCCTGGAAAAGACTTGGGCTCTTCCCTCTTTTGTGTCCCAACTCTAGGGCTTGGCTGTGACCTTGGAGTGGTAGAAAATGCTGTGTGGCAGAGCCAGAATAATGTGCTGTGTGCTCTGTTGTCCCATTGTGGTATGGGATGAGCTGCTGACCGTGGAAAGCTCCTTGTTGAGTTCAGTCTTAGACTTCTGGTGTCACTTTGTGAATTAAACAGTAGGGCCTGAAAAAGGAAAGTGGAGGCATTTATTTTTCATGACAAGTTGTAGCAACAAGTGAGTAAGAAGCCTGAGTTAGAAATTGTGGCCGGTAGGTTCAGTCTGGTTTCGGGTTTATATTTGTAGTATTTCTTCTCCTCCTCCTCCTCCTTCTCCTTTTCCCCCTCCCCCCCCTCCTCCCCCCCTCCTACTCCCCCTTGTCCTCTTCCCTTTTTTTTTGAGACAGAGGCTTACTATGTTGCCCTCGGTAGTAGAGTGCTGTGGCATCACAGCTTGCAGCAGCCTCAAACTCTTGGACTTAAGTGATTTTCCTGCCTCAGCCTCCCAAGTAGCTGGGACTACAGGTGCCCGCCACAACGCCTGGCTATTTTTGTTGTTGTTGCAGTTGTCTTTGTTGTTTTAGCTGGCCTGGCCTGGGTTTGAACCCACCAGCCCTGGTGCATGTGGCCGGTGCCCTAACCACTGAGTAATTGGGACCCAAGCCTTTTTTTTTTTCTTTTTGAGACAGTCTCACTCTGACACCCTGGGTGGAGTATGGTGGTGCTTCCCCAAGTAACTGGGACCCCAGGTACCCACCAGAATGCTCAGCTAATTTTTCTATTTTTAGTACAGACAGGGTCTCTTTCTTGTTCAGGCTGATCTCAAACTCCTGAGCCAAAATGATCCTCCTGCCTCAGCCTCCTAGAGTGTTACAATTTCAGGCTGAGCCACACTTCTGCCGTTTTTGTAGTATTTCTATATTTCTGACTTCTGTTCTCACCAGCCAGCATGGAGATAATCAGATCTGCTAATTCTGAAGGCAGACTTAGCCTTTCAGATGCAATGGGACCAGGCAGAATGTGCTATAATGCCTCATCCCCTGGGTCGCCTTGGCTCTCAGAGCATGAAGATGCAGTTGGTGGGAGGGGTGCTCACAGGTTTGCTGACACTGAGCTCCTGCTCCTAGTGTCAGCAGTAACCCAGGTGGCACTCATCTCTTTCCTCCCTCTGGTGTCACTTCCTCTTACTAAAACTCTGCAGAGTGGGAGGAGATTAATGAAGGTAGCCTCCTCCAGACCCTTCTCAGGCTAGACCCTCTTGCTTTCAGGAAGTAGGTTGCAGAAGTAAGAGGGTGCAGGTGACTTAGTGGATTCCTGCCCATCTCTGCTATCTGGCTGTTCCTCCTGTGGGTCACCTGTGCTTCCTAAGAAGCAGGAGGAGAGTGCTTCTGTGCCATGAACACCTGCCTTCTGATACAGAGGTAATCTTGTTGGAGGGAGCAAGAATTCTTCTTGCTTTTTATAATCCTTATTTTAGTAAAATCTAACCTCTTTATACCAAGTGCTTGCCCTTAATGGGTTCTGACCCAGAAGCCTTCAGGCAATACCCAGAAGAATGAATGGTTTGGCATTGTAAAGTCACATCTTTAGTTTATCACATTTTAGGTCTCAAACGTGTACAGATGCATTGGCCAAGTCATGTAATAGCATCATCACTGCCTAAATGAGTCTGATTCCATAGCATAGTTTCTTAAATGTCCATACTAGCATATCTGAAGGAAGTTTATCACATTAACTTTCCTGGGGGCTATTATTAAACCTGCTGAGATTAATTAAATCAAACCCCATGCAACAGGTATTCTATAGCATAGGGATTTATTAAATTTCAGTGCATGCTGGACTACTAAATTTGTATCTAAGTAGGTGATTATGTTTTTGTTGATACCCGTCTATAGGAGTCTAATTATCCTTTGTAAATTTTTGTGGGTGGACACTACTTCTCTCTTAGTTTTACTTTCATTTTGGGATAAGGACTCTCAAGGAAGAAGGAACTGCCTGTGGTAAGTAGGGCTGGCACTGTTTTCTAGGTTTTCCTGGAAAGTCCTCTCTGTGGAAGCTGCATCTTCCCTTCTGTACAGTGCATCTCTGTTTCCTCATGTCGGGGCTTTTGAGGAACTCTTTGTACCAGTTGAAGCACTTTTCTTCTGAGTGGAAGATAGTGGGTATCTCTGCAGATCTGTCTGGGATAAAAAGATCATTGTGAAAGGAGACTGGTTCAGGAGGTGCATCCGTGGGGCCTTGTTCCCCCAACCTGGGATAGCCACCTCCTCCGAGTATACTTCTGGGTTACCTGAAAGATCTGGGAAGCTCTGTCATCATTACTGAGAGAGGATCGAAAAAAAATTAAAAACACCTCTTGAAAGTGAATTGTTTGTATTATTGCTTCTCCCAAACAGAAGAGGGTTCTTTGATGTGATTGTTTAAGAGAGAACTGAGTTGTCCAAAGACCAGTTATACTTGTATGGTTATTCTCTTCCTAATATAAGCTCATCACTGCAGGATTCAGGAAGAATTAGCACAGAAAACATTTCTCATAGTTTTAGTTGGAAACATACTTTGCTGTTGGAATCCCACAACTTTGACCTCACAAACGTGAGGTGTTGAGAAGCCACTCACTAGCTGTTCACTAGAGCTGGGTGGTGTTAGATTCTCAAGGAATTGGCTCTTGTGCCAGCTGAGCTCAAAGACACTTGGAAGGCAGTGCCCATTGGCTGCATCATGTATTCCCTGCTGCTGGTTTTGCAGGAGTTGAAGGAAGGTAGTGAAGTGGGGACCCTCATCTCAGAACCTGCAGGGCAGATAGATCTGATAGCACCTGCTGCATCGGAGGGGAGAATGGAGTGAGACACATGTGTCCCATGCATGGTTTTATAAGGATAGTAGCCTCATCTTACATCTCTCTCACAGTGATGCAGATGACAAGGGGCGTGCTATGATAGCTGGGTGAATAGTTTCAAAGGAAATGGGGTAGAGGCCCGATAATTACAGATGGCCTCATGGGAGGTGGCCACATGTACATGATGGATTGGTTGTCTATGCTGGAATTCAGACAGACTTCCTTCTGCTTTGGTTTTCCTACTGAATCTGTTAATATCAGTGGTGAGGTTTGGGTATTCAAGAAGAGGTCTCTGTAAAATAGTTTTGAACTTGTGGATTAAAGGCATACCCCAATCCTGGTGATGAGTTGTGTGAAAGACAAAGCTATGGTGCATAGATTGGCACATAGCTGGAGTGATGTTGGGACAGATTTTACGAAGAGGTGGCCAATACACAGAATATTTTAAAAATATTTTGTAAAACGTGGTGCACATTTTATAAGTACACCTGGTACATTAGCTATAATTTCTCATTTTCTCTATGGCGACTTCAGGGGCAGCCCTGTATATGCCTTCTATTTCCTTTTCTTGCTTTATTGTACTGGCTATAGCATCTGTCTTTCACCATTAAGTGTAATGGTAGCTGGGTAGGATTTTTTTAGGTTTGCTAAAAAAGTCAAGTTGAGGAAGTTTCTTTCTATTCCTGTTTTTCTGAAAGTTTTTTTTTTTTTTAAATGAAGAATGAATGTTGAATTTTATCGAATGCTTTTTTCTGTATCAATGGATATGAATATATGAATTTTCTTCACCGTGTTAATATGGTGCATTATATTGATTAATTTTTAAGTACTGAACCAATCTTAGATTGCTGGATTAAACACAAATGGAATGAACCCAACTTGTTTATGTATACAATTATTTTTATGGTTTGCTGAATTCTGTTTTGTTCAGCATTTTCATAAGTGTTATTAGGCCATAATTTTCTTTTTTGTACTATTTTTATCAGGTTTTAATATTAGGGTAATACCATCTTTATAAAATGAATCAGGAAATGTTTCCTCCACTTCCAGCTCCTGAAAAAGGTATTATAGAATTGGTCTTTAAACATTAGGTCGAATTTCTCAGTGAAACCACCTGGGCCTGGAGATTTCCTTTTTTGGGAGTTCTGAAATTACATATTCAGTTTCCTAAATTGTCAAGTGCTGTTAAAGTTATCATTTCACCTTGTATGAGTTGTAGTAGTCTGTGTGGTTTTTTTTTTTTTTTTTTGAGACAGAGCCTCAAGCTATCACCCTGGGTAGAATGTCATGGCATCAAATCACAGTTCACAGCAACCTCCAACTCCTGGGCTTAAGTGATTCTCTTGCCTCAGCCTCCCAAGTAGCTGGGACTACAGGTGCCTGCCACAACGCCCGGCTATTACAATTTTGGTTGCAGCTGTTTGGCAGGCCCAGGCTGGATTCGAACCTGCCAGCTCAGGGATATGTGGCTGGTGCCTTAACCGCTTGAGCCACAAGTGCTGAGCCAGTAGTCTGTTTTTTGAGGAAGTGATCCATTTTGTGGAAATTGTCAAACTGATCAGATTATTGTCTTTTTTTTTTTGAGACAGTCTCATTTTGTCCCTCTTCGTAGAGTGCTGTGAGGTGTTAGCTCACAGCAACTTCAAACTCTTGGGCTCAAACCATCCTCTTGCTTCAGCCTCTCAAATACCTGGGACTACAGGTGCCCGTGACAACGCCTGGCTATTTTTTCTCTTTTTAGTAGGGATAGGGTCTTGCTCTTGCTCTTGCTCAGGCTGGTCTTGAACTCCTGAGCTCAAGCAGTCTACCTGAGCCTCCCGGAGTTCTAGGATTACAGGCATGAGGCACTGCACCGGGCCATATTGTTGTCTTGATGTCTGTAGGTCTGTAGTGACACCCTGTTTCATTCCTGATGTTGGTATATGATGTCTTCTATCTTTTTTTCTTTGTTAGTTTTGCTAGCAGTTTGTCAATTTTGAACCATGGGTGCTGAGCTTGCTTTAGGTTTATTTTGCTTTTTTTGTAAGTTCTTGAAGTGGGAGCTTAGATTATTGATTTGACATGTTTCTTCTTTTCTCATATATGCATTTTTGTGCTCTAAGTTTTCCTCACAGCAAGCACTGCCTTAGTTATGTCCCATAAATTTTGCTATGAAATGCTATGTTGCAATTTCATTTTCATTTCAGTTAAATGTACTTTTAACAATTTCTCTTTATATTTCCTTTTTGGCCTATGGATTATTTAGAAATGTGTTGTTGGGTTTCCAAGTGTTTGTAGATTTTTCTGTTATCTTTCTGTGACTGGTTTCTAGTTTAATTTTGTTATGATGGGTGAACAGGTTGTGTAGGATTTAAGTTTTTCTAAATTTGTTGAGATTTGTATTAGGCCTGGGATATTGGTCTACCTTGATACATGTTTTGTGGGCAGTTGAAAAGAATGCTGTTCAAGGGTGGAGTGTTGTATAATTTGCTAATCCTGTAGGTTGGTGGTGGTAATTCTGTAGTAGTGTGTTTTGTTATGGCAGTGTTGGTAGTAATGTTTGCTGCTGCTTCTTTTTTTTTTGTTTTGCAATTTTTGGCCAGGGGCTGGGTTTGTATCTGCCACCTCCCCGTAATGGGGCCGGTGCCCTACTCCTTTGAGTCACAGGTGCTGCCCCTGTTTACTTGTTTGTTTGTTTGTTTTTGGCAGGAAAGAGGGAATAAAGATTGAGTAGCAGAGAATTTGAAGTCATATTGTCTAGCAAAAATAAGGAGGCTAAAAGTCTACATTGCCAATTTAGGGAAATTTTGATAATCAACTCGGAAGAGAAAGGAGTTAATATTCTGTTAATAATTTAGTTACCAAAGAGGGCCATTTCATTGCACCGTCATTTTAGAATTAGAAAATCTGAAAAAAGTCAAAACTTGATGTCAAAAAAGACCGACAGCTAAACTTGCCAAATAGGACTGGAGAAAAAATATATGTTTCAAGGTTGTCTCGACTGCTTCTTATTAAGTAACATTTATGAGTTAACTACCTTAAGTTTTACTGAGTACTTATTCAATCATTAATTTAATTAGACCCAGAACAAGGAAATGAGTTTTTATATAAAAGCTAGGTTATTCATCTGTTCTAAACAAGTTGTCTACTGCTCCCTGTGTTCAGACATAGGGCCAGTCTCTGAGGATATAAAATTAGAGAGACATGGGTCTTAGTATCTTTTTTCTTCTCCCATAAAAGAGAGAAATCCCAATGGCTTCTATAAAGAGTGACTACTAGAAAACATGAGTAAATTCAACTTTGAAGATTATTTTAGTTTCAGATGCTGTAGCTTAAATTCGAAAAGTAACAGTAAAAATGCTTTGCAGAAAAACTACTTGTTTTATTACATGGTTACGTGGTCACTCGGAATCCAAACTAGAATGTTTTTTGCCTGTCTCCCATGTGCCAGGCACAGAAGTAGGTATAGGGGCTGTGAGTTAGCTCAGCCTCAGGTGTACTTCTTTCTTAAATTTGATTGTTACAAAGATAAAGGCCAAGTATCCATTTCTTAGGCTTTCTAAAATCTATTTTTGTTTTTTTTCTTAAGAAATAGAAACCTCCATATGCTCTGGAAAAATTTATTTACATCTGTCATTTTAATTTTTTTTTTTGTTTTTGAGACAGAGCTTCAAGCTTTGCCTTGGGTAGTGTGCTGTGGCATCACAGCTCGCAGCAACCTCCAACTCCTGGGCTCAAGCTATTCTCCTGCCTCCACCTCCCAAGCAGGTGGGACTACAGGTGCCCGCCACAATGCCCACCTATTTTTTAGTTGCAGCCATCATTGTAAGGCAGGCCTGGGTTGGATTCTAACCTGCCGGCTCAGGTGTATGTGGCTGGCACCTTAGCCACTTGAGCCACACGCGCTGAGCCTACATCTGTCATTTTAGTAACACAATTTTAAAAGGACTGTCAGCACAATTCACATTAAACTTAAATGCAAAGACATCTGGTGTCAGTACTGAAGTTACCTTGTGTTTTGTAAATATAGCATTAGTTTAACCTGTTTTTCCAGGTACAACTTCAGAAGGACAACAGAGACCTTGGTCTATTACTTTTCATTTGCTATGAATAAAAATTTAGAAAGTACAACTAAATAAATCATAGAATTTGCTGTCTTTTTTTTTTTTCCTCCCATGACATCACCATTTCCCACTAATATCTGCTTTTGGGATTACAAAAACATGTTATTTTCCCAGGCACCCAGGTCTTGTGATTAATGGAGCTAAGTCCAAGGACAGGATAAGCACCCCGGGTCCTGGCATGAATCCTAGATGTGACCCTCAGTGACTCTTCTTTCTCTCACCTTGGGGCTGTTAAATTCAATTTACTGTGTTTTCTGTGACAAAAGTGGCTGGTAATTCTCTAAAGAAATTCCATCTATCTAAATCAGGGATCCTCAAACTACGGCCCGTAGGCCACATGCGGCGGTGTGAATTGTATTTGTTCCCATTTTGTTTTTTACTTCAAAATAAGATATGTGCAGTGTGCATAAGAATTTGTTCATAGTTTTTATTTTTAAACTACAGTCTGGCCCTCCAATGGTCTGAGGGACAGTGAATTGGCCCCCTGTTTAAAAAGTTTGAGGACGCCTGATCTAAATAAATAATAAAATCATTGGTTGATTTGCTGTTAATAGAAGCTCATACTATATCATTTTATTAACAAGCTTGCTCTGTTCTCCTTAGTACTACATATAAAAAGAAGTTGAAAATTGTATTGTCGTTGGACAGTACCTGTAGCCCAGTGGGTAGGGTGCTGCCCCCATATACCGAGGCTAGCTTAAAAAAAAAAAAAAAAGAAAGAAAACTGAAATGTGGTTCACATCATTAGTGTTTTACTTCTGGATTTTTTTTTTTTTTGCAGTTTTTGGCCAGGGCTAGGTTTGAACCCACCACCTCTAGTATATGGGACCAATGCCCTACTCCTTGAGCTACAGGCGCTGCCCTGGATTTTTTTTTTTTTTTTTAAGACAGTCTCACTATGTCACCCTTGGTAGAGTGCTGTGGTGTTACAGCTCACAGCAACCTCAGACTCTTGGGCTAAAGCGATTCTCTTGCCTCAGTCTCCCAAGTAGCTGGGGCTACAGATGCCCGTGACAATGCCTGGCTATTTTTTGGTTGTAGTTGTCATTATTGTTTAATTGGCCTGGGCCGGGTTGAACCTGCCACTCTCAGTGTATGTGGCTGGTGCTGTAACCACTGTGCTGTGGGTGCCGAGCCTACTTCTGGATTTTTTTTTTTTTTTTTTTGGTAGAGACAGAGTTTCACTTTATTACCCTCGGTAGAGTGCCGTGGCATCACACAGTTCACAGCAACTTCCAACTTCTGGCCTTAGGCGAGTCTCTTGCTTCAGCCTCCTGAGTAGCTGGGACTACAGGTGCCCACCACAGCACCTGGCTATTTTTTTTTGTTGCAGTTTGTCTGGGGCCAGGTTTGGACCTGCCACCCCTCTGTATAGAGGGCCGGCGCCCTACCCACTGAGCCACAGGCGCTGCCCCTACTTCTGGATTTTTAAGTGAAATCTTTCTATTCTTAAATATCGAAAATGAATTCCATTTTTAAAAAAGTCCCTGGGTAGGCCAAATAAGGCATGGATACTATCGGAATCTATTCGGGCTGCTGTACCAAAATACTATAGACTAGGTAGCTTAAACAGCAGAAATTTATTTCTCGCAGTTCTGGAGGAGGCTGAAAGTACAAGATCAAGGGGGTGGCAGGTTCAGCATCTGGTGAGTTGGTTCTTGGTTCATAGACATTGCTGTCACATTGTGTCCTCACATGGTGGAATGGGCATCTTGTAAAACTGAAGGTACTCATTAAACAACAATTTCCCATTTTCCCCCTCCCAGCCCCTGACAACATCTATTCTACTTTGTCTCGATGTCGCCAATAGTTTTTTCTGTCTGCCTTTTCAATTTTAGCTATCTAGTATCTCACTTGGTTTGATATTTGCATGTCTTCTTTGGAGAAATGCCTATTCAAATCCTTTGCTTTTTTTTTTTTTTTAAAAGAAACAAGGTCTTGGGTCCAGGGCTAGAGTATGATGGTCTGGCAGCTTCAAACTCCTGGGCTCAACCAATCCTCCTATCTTGGCCTCTCAAAGGACTGGGATTACAGGTGTAAGACTTGCCCATTTCCCACTTTTTAATTGGGTTGTTTTCCATTTTGTTGTTGAGTTGTAAGAGTTCCTAGTTTATTCTGGATATATATATCAGATTATGATTTGCAGGTATTTTATCCCATTCTGTAGGTTTTCTTTTTACTTAGTGATGTTCTTTATATCAAAATTTTAAATTTTGATAAAATCTGATTTAGCTATTTTTTCTTTGGTGGTTTGTGCTGTGTCATATCCAGAAAACCATCAAAGATCACAGAGATTTACTTCCTATTTTTGTCTGAGAGTTTTATATAAATTCTAGCTCTTATGTTTAGGTCTGTGCTTCATTTTGAGTTAAATTTGCAAATGATATGAAAAAAAGATCCAGTTTCATTCTTTTGTATGTAGGTAAATATTTGTCCTGGCATCATGTGTTGAAAATGATTCTTTTACTGGTAAATGGTCTTAGCACCCTGTTGAAAATGACCATGAATGTAAAATTTATTTCTGAACCTTCAGTTCTGTTCTCATTGATCTGTATGTCTGTCTTTGTGCTAGTACTACACTATCTTGATGACTAGCTTTGTAGTAAGCGCTGAAATTGTGAAGTGTAAGTTCTCTAACTTTGTTCTTCTCTTTTCAAGATTGTTTTGAGAATAGAGAACAGTATTTTTCAAACAACAGTTTTTTCAAACAACCTAAATTGTTTTGGTTACTCTGGGTCCGTTGAATTTTCTTATTTTTTTTTAGGTTCAGCTTCTGTGGGTCTGTTGAATTTTCTTATTTTTTTTTAGGTTCAGCTTGCAAATTTATGTAAAATAGTCATCCAAGATTTTGATAGGACTGCATTGAACATATAGGTTAATTTGGGGCAGATTGCCATATTAACAATATCAAATCTCCAATCTATTAATCCATTTATGAGGTCTTTTTAAACTTCTGTCAGTAATGTTTTATAGTTTATAGAGTATAAGTTTTATACTTTCTTTGTTAAATTTATTATTTTGTTCTTTCTGATGCTATTGTAAATGGAATTGCTCTTTTAATTTCCTCTTTGGGTTGTTTATTGCAAATATATAAAAATGTGATTGTTTTCCACACAGTCATGTATTGCTTAATGATGGCAATTCTGAGAAATGCATTGTTAGACAATTTTGTGGTTGTGTGAACATGCGAGGGCAGTCACACAAGCCTAGATGGTATAGTCTACTACACTCCTTGGATTTATAATGGAGTCAGTTGTTACTGTACGGAATCCTGTAGACAATGGTAAGTATTTGTTTATTTAAACATAGAAAAGGTAGAGTAAAAATACAATATAAAAGGTAAAAAGTCGTACACCTCTATAGGGCACTTACCACGAATAAAGCTTATTGGCTCAGAAGTTGCTCTGGGTGAGTTGGTGAGTGAATGTGAAGGCCTAGGATGTTACTGTGCACTGACTTCAGTGCTATCTTGTATACTTAGGCTATCCTAAATTTATAAAAACACATTTTCCTTTCTTCAATAATAACCTTAGGTTATTGTAACTTTTTTTATTTTATACATTTTAAAATTGTTTATATATTATACTCTTTTGTAATAACACTGAGCTGTACAAATATTTTTTTTTTTTTTTGAGACAGTCTTACTGTGTTGTCCTCAGTAGAGTGCTGTGGTGTCACAGCTCACAGCAACCTCCAACTCTTGGGCTTAAGCAGTTCTCTTGCCTCAGCCTCCCAAGTAGCTGGGACTACAGGCACCCACCACAACACCCAGCTATTTTTTTTGTTGCAGTTGTCATTGTTGTTTTAACTGGCTGGGCCTGGGTTCATACTCCCCAGCCCTAGTGTATGTGGCCGGCACCCTAACCACTAAGCTACAAGCGTCACTCAAATTCTTTGTTTTATATCCATATTCTTTCTTTATAGCCTTATTCTATAAGCTTCTATTACTTTTTTTTTTTTTTACACTTTCAAAACTTTTTGTTAAAACTAAGACTTGAACATATACATTAGCCTAGGCCTACCCAGGGCCAGACTTCTGCCTCCACATCTCATCCTACTGGGAGGTCTTCAGGGGCACTAATATGCGTGGAGCTGTCATCTCCTCTGATTACAGTGCCTCCCTCTGGAATACCTCTTGAAGGACCTGCCTCAGGCTGATTTATAATAATAAAAAATTTTTTTATAAGCAGAAGGAGTATACTCTAAAATAATGATAAAAACTATAGTATAGTAAATACATAAACCAGTAACATAGTCGTTTATTACTGTTATCAAGTGTTATATGTGTTAGACTTTCATACAACTGGTGGAGCAGCAGTTCCACTAGCATTACTCCACACAGGAAAATATGCTCTGTTATGATGATGTCATTTGGTGCTAAAAATTTTTCAGTTCCTTTATCTTAGGGGACTACCATAGTATATGTGTTCTGTCATTGATTAAAATGTCCTTATGTGATGCATGAATGTATCTTTTTTTTTTTTTTTTTTTGAGATGGAGTCTCACTATGTCGCCCTTGGTAGACTGCTCTGGCGTTACAGCTCACAGTGTCCTCAAACTCTTGGGCTTACACTGTTCTCTTGTCTCAGACTCCCAAGTACCTGGGACTACAGGCGCCCACCAGAACGCCTGGCTATTTTCTGTTGCAGTTGTCATTGTTGTTTAGCTGGCCCGGGCTGGGTTCGAACCCGCCAGCCTTGTGCTTGTAGCCGACGCTGTAACCACTGTGCTATGGCTGCTGAGCTGCATGACTGTTATCTTATCTAGTCTAATAGTTTTTTACTGTTACCTGTAGCACTTTTTTATGTAAGATCATGTCACATGCAAATAGAGATAGTTTATTTCTTCCTTTCCAGTCTGGATGCCTGTATTTACTTTCTTAGAACTTTTGGAACTGTTGAATAGATATGGTATAAGCTGGGCATCCTTGTCTTGTTTCTGATCTTGGGGGGAAAGGATCTAGTCTCTTATCATTAAATATGACATTAACCATGGCTTTTTTGTAGGTGTTTATTAGCTTTAGGAATTCCTTCTGCTATGTGTTTATTGAGTGTTTTTATCATGAAGAGGAGTTTAATTTTTCAAAATTTTTTTGTGTCTGTTGAGATGATCCTTTTTTTTTGTCCTTTATTGAGATGGTATGTTCTATTAAATGATTTTTGGATGTTCATCCAACCTTGCATTTCTTGGATAAATCCTACTCAGTCATTGTGAATTATTTTACACATTGCTGGGTTGGGTTTGCTGATAATTCAGTTTGGAATTTTTGTGTCTGTATTCATAAGAAATACTGATCTGTAGTTTTCTACTTTTGTGAAGTCTTCCTCTGGTTTTGTTAACAGGTTATGTTGACCTTATGAGTTTGGCGATATTCTTTCCTATTTTTGTTTTTGTTGGAAGATTTTGTGAAGAAGTGACATTTATTCTCTTTATTTGTTGTTAATTTTTGAAAGGACCACACAACCATTTTTTAAATACATCATAGGCTTTCTCTCTGCAAAATTTTTCATCTTTCCTGGGTTTGGATTTCACCTTTTTCTACGAAGCTGTCTTTGGTTATCTTGCCTCTGAAGTTGCTTTTATTACTGAACTCCTGTAGGTGATGCATAAGGCCCCAGAACGTGCTCAATTGTTCAATGGTCTGGAGCCTCAGGCTCTCAGTGTTTCAGGCTCCCTCCTTTTGTCTGCTCCTGGAGTCTGAACTGCTTGAGGGCAGTGAGGGAACTTTTAGCTGCTTCACTTGAGTGCCCTGAGGGACCCAGCACTTGGCGACAAAGACAAGTAGAATGTTTTATTCAATGGTGTAGATCTAAAGGCTCTTAAAAATCTTACTCAAGATTTCCTGGTATGGGCTCAGGGCCTATGGCTCAAGCGGCTAAGGCACCAGCCACATACACCTGAGCTGGCAGGTTCGAATCCAGCCCAGGCCCACCAAACAACAATGACGGCTGCAACCAAAAAATAGCCAGACGTGTGGCAGGCACCTATAATCCCAGCTACTTGGGAGGTGGAGGCAGAAGAATCGCTTGAGCCCAGGAGTTGGAGGTTGCTGTGAGCTGTGATGCTACAGCACTCTACCCAGGGTGACAGCTTGAGGCTCTGTCTCAAAAAAAATAAAAAAATTTCCTGGTGTGTATGAGTATCTCCAAATCAGATGAACATTAAGAAATATCTGAATAAACATCAGGGCGCTGGCCCCATATGCCAGAGGTGGTGGGTTCAAGCCCAGCCCCGGCCAAAAACTGCAAAAAAAAAAAAATCTTCATATGCATTATGTATCTGTGTATATAAACAAAAGATGCACATACACATAACTGTATATATTATTTCAAATGTAGAGCTAAATGCAGTTAAAAGAGAATTTGGGAGGCAATATTCCTGGATTTCAATCCTGGCTTTTTCATTTTGAGTTTAAATACTGGTCTCTGAGCCTTCTGTTGGTTTTCTCATATATAACATGAAAATTACTGTGAGTACTGGAATAAAATATGTAAATTATTTAGCCTGATACTTCATGATAGTGGGCGATAGATAGTGACTAGCAATTGATGACTTAAAGCTCCTTTTAAATGAATCTGATATTAACCATATTTGAATATTCATATTATACAATCTAGTATTATTCATGTTCTACTAATTTGAAATAATAGAGGAACTGGTTCAAAGTTTTAGATTTTTGTTTAATGGCTGATTACTTGGGATTTTAAAATCCTCATTTAATAAAAGAGTACTCTATTTTTCCTTTTAATTTTTTGGCATGTCTTTCGGCTGCCATTGAAGACCATCATATTTCCTTGGCCATGGTTATCTTGGGTTCCTGAGGAAGTGCCCAAGAGCATGGGCGCCAGGGTCAGATAGCCTAGACTGTTGGATAGACCTCCCTGACATCCTCCTCTGTCATGTGTGGATAAGTCTCTGCTTTCTAGCCTCCCTCTGAGAATTCAGAGAGACTCAGCAACAAGCACTTAGTGCAGGACCTGGCATTGAGTGAGTGCTGGATGTTAAGTATTTGTATGCTTTATATACTTATCGTCTTCAGCACCTCATTCAGTATCTGGCACATAATAAATGTTTGAATGAAAAGTTTTATTGAAATTATCAAACTTAATTGTTGAAAACTTCAATTCAGAGTGGTTTTCTTCTTCATTGGGAAGGAGGCCTGGCTAGGGGAGATGAACACCGATTTCTAGATAGGCTGAGTCTTAGAGTTGGGAAAGATCCTTTTACACCAACCTCACTGTACAGACAGGGTGAACAAGTCTGTGATGCCAAGATTTCATGGTTCTATAGTTATTCTTCCTTAAAGTATAGCCCTTAAAGACTTTTTTGTTGTTGTTTGAGATAGAGTCTCACTATGTTGCCCTCGGTAGAGTGCTGTGGCGTCACAGCTGACAGCAACCTCAAACTCTTGGGCTTAAGCGAGTCTCTTGCCTCAGCCTCCCAAGTAGCTGGGACTGCAGGCACCCGCCACAATGCCCGAGTGTTTTTTTTGTTGCAGTTGTCATTGTTGTTTAGCAGCTTCAGTGTATGTGGCTGGCACCCTAACTACTGAAATACGGGCACCAAGCCCTTAAAAACTTTTTTAAAGTCTTCATTTCTAGTAATCCTGTTCTGCTAGGGTTACCTATATTAGCCGTGCTGAGTCTTATCAGTGTTAGGAAAGCTCCCATGTTGTTGGCTCTCCATTAATCAGGCCCGTCAAACAAAGCTAGTCCATTAAACTAAACCTGGTGAAAGCAAGGGAAGCTCTTGTAGGGATCCCCGTGGCACTGCTCACAGTGGTGGCATTCGTGCTCATAGTGGGCTGTCGGCACAAGGGCACTCTTATTTTTATTCTGACATTTGTGGCCAGAGTATGTTAGGAAGGGCATCTACTCACACACATTCCCTATTCAAGTAACTTGCTAATATATACTGGGTAACTACTGCTTACCCAAGTGACTCCAGTATATAGTAAAGTCACAGCTTTGTGGGGTTCATTGTTATTATTTCCTGCATTCTCTGACTGAGTCTAAATTTTTTCATATAATCTTCCTTCATTTGTATGTTGAAGTACTTTTGGCCAGGGGCTGAATTTTTCAAACATAAAATCACATTAGTTGAACATATTTTTTTCAAATATATAAAGAAAAGTTTCCTTCATGATAGACATTTTTTACCACTTCTCTCTGGAAAACTGCTATGAAACCATGATTAAATGGCCGAACTAGAAACATTTGTCAAGGGCATCACACATCTTAAACTTAGCACACAAAAAAGCATAGGGCTCAGAGGCTGAATCTCTTTCCATGTGGAAAGTTTACAGAGAGGCCCAAGTTGAGGCTTTCCTTGCTTTGTCATGTTGTCCATTGTAACAGTGGCTTTACCTTCAGCACACCTGGGGCTCAGAGAGGCAGAGAGGTGAACTGGACTCTTCTCTGGGCTGAGGTTAAAGATTTGGAGGCATGCTTTCCAATCCTGATTTTGCTCTGTGTTTTTTTTTTTTGTTTGTTTGTTTGTTTGTTTTGGAGACAGAGCCTCAAGCTGTCGCCCTGGGTAGAGTACCACGGCATCACAGCTCACAGCAACCTCCAACTCCTGGGCTCAAGCAATTCTCCTGCCTCCGCCTCCCAAGTAGCTGGGACTACAGGCGCCCACCACAACGCTGGGCTATTTTTTGGTTGCAGCCATCGTTGTTGTTTGGCGGGCCCAGGCTGGATTCGAACTCACCTGCTCAGGTATATGTGCCTGGTGCCTTAGCCTCTTGAGCCACAGGCCCCGAGCTGATTTTTTTTTTTTTTTTTTTTTTTTTAACTATTCCAGAAGCTTCCTCCACCCCAGTGCCACACAGACATGTATTTTTCACATATTGGTTCATTTCCTACACTTATCATGTCAAGTAGACATTATTACTCCCACTGTGAAGGAGGAAGCTGAAACTCAAAGAGATGAGGTAAGTTGTTCAAAGTCACCCAGAAAAGCCAACTTTCTTCCCAGGACTGTTGCAAAAAGCAGCATGGGGTAAAGAGCTAAGTGAAGAGTAGCCAGACTGCTGTGGACATTTTTCTTTATTTGTGACATATGCTGACTCCTGTGTTTGAATGACTAATTTTGAACAAATTAGGTTTCTGGTATCAGTGCTTGCTGAGGATGATTTATTTTGAGAAATCAAAGTTAAAGTCATCTGGATGTTGAAACTCCATACTAAAAATTCTCAGGAAAAAATTTTTGGTCTGTCTCAAACCCAATTTGTCAGGTTGCTTTTCTTTTGTACCCAAAGCTGCTGAGCTGAGCAGGATCTGCCTCTGAGTCCAGGGTAGGCTGAACATTATCAGTCCAGAACCATTTGGTCACCAGCTTACGTGCTTCCATGTACAGAAAGTGGGGGAGACAGTGTACATGTAGCACCAACTAAATTGCAAAGATTATCACTTTTTTTTTTTTTTTTTTTGGTTGTTGTTACCAGTTTTGGTTTTCTCTAGAGTATATATTTAACTTGTTGATTTTTTTCCTCTCTGCTTTGTAATTGTTGTTACAGATTAACTTAATTCTAGGCAACAGTACAAATTTACAAATCACAGTGGATTTTTGTATTCTATACAGGACAAAGTTCAAAACTCTGATAATGTCATGGTCTCAAACTCTCCTGCCAAGTGACTAGACCTAAATAAAATCATGCCTATTGGGGTGTCACCTTTCTTAGTGGCCTTTTAAAGACCTGAAAAGTTAGGGGGGGTCCAGGTTGTTTTTTTTTCTTTCTTATTTAATTTTAATTTAATTTTTTTTTTTTTTTTTGCAGTTTTTGGCCAGGTTTGGGTTTGAACCTGCCACCTCTGGCATATGGGGCTGGTGCCCTACTCTTTTGAGCCACAGGAGCCACCTTAATTTAATTTTTTAATGTTGAGTTAATATGAGGGTGCATATTTTTAGGTTACATTGTTTTCAATTATAAGATAAGGTTCAAGTTGTAGTTGAGCCCTTCACTCAGAGGGTGTGCTGAACACCCTCACACTGTGCACATTAGCTGAGATCCCACCAAATAACCCTCTCTCCCTTCTCCCTTCCCTCTCCCTCCTTTCCCCTCCCCCTTGCTAGACTATGTATTTCATCATTCATGTGGGTGTGTAGTTGCCTATATATTGTTTTCATATTGGTACTGAGTACATTGAATTTTTTTTTTCCATTCTTGAGATACTTTACTAAGCAGCATGCGTTTCAACTCCATCTAGGTAAACATAAAAGGTGCAAAGTCTCCATCTTTTCTTATGGCTGAATAGTACTTCGTGGTATACATATGCCACAGTTTGTTAATCCATTAATGAGTTGATGGGTACTTGGGTTGCTTCCACTACTTGGCATTTATGAATTGAGCTGCAGTAAACATTTTAGTGCAAATGTCCTTGTAGTAAAATGACTTCTTTATCTTCTGGGTAGATACACAGTACTGGGATGGTGGGATCAAATGAAAGGTCGACTTTCAGTTCTTTGAGACGTCTCCATTTTTCTTTCCATAAAAAGTGTATTAATTTGCAACCCCACCAGGAATGTAGAAGTGTTCCCTTCTCTCTGCATCCATGCCAGCATCTGCAAATTTGGAACTTTGTGATGTGGGCTAATCTCACTGGGTTTAAGTGATATCGCAGAGTGGTTTTGATTTACATTTCTCTGATGATTAGAGAGGATGAGCATTTTTTCATGTGTTTGTTGGCCACTCATCTGTCATCTTCAGAGATTTTTTTTTTCTTAAATAAAACAATTCTTTAGTTATCTTGATAAAAATCAGAGTTTAAGGAAAATCCATTATTTTATTGTTCTGAGTTTGAAATTAAGTGGTCGAGTCTGCAGAAAGTGACCACTTCTTTCCTATTCTGGAATCTGAGTAGATATCCTGGTTGTTCTTTGGGAAATAACCTGTTCCTTTCAGAGTAAGCACTGTGAGAATAGTCTTTTTTTTTTTTTTTTGGAGACAGAGCCTCAAGCTGTTGCCCTGGGTAGAGTGCTGTGGCATCACAGCTCACAGTGACCTCCAACTCCTGGGTATAAGTGATTCTCTTGCCTCAGCCTCCCAAGTAGCTGGGACTACTGGCGCCCACCACAATGCCTCGCTATTTTTTGGTTGTAGTTGTCATTGTTGTTTGGCAGGCCCAGACTGGATTCGAACCCGCCAGCTCAGGTGTATGTGGCTGGCGCCTTAGCCGCTTGAGCTGCAGGCACTGAGCTGAGAATAGTCTTTTGAAATGTATATCCTTGCATCTTTATATTTTACTTCTCCAGGGGACCTGCTCTGTAATTGTATTTATTGCCAGTTTGGGCACCTCCTCCCTTCATGTGGTTCAATCTAAGCCTTTCCTGATAATGGAGACCCTAGCACCACACTGTGAACCAAGTTTGTAGAGCGGGAAACCGCTCATTTGCATTACAAAAGACAGTGCAGTAAATTCTGTGGTTTGAGATCTGCCCACCACCTGTGATAAGCCCTCTGTAAAGTATTGCTTGCATTCTGAAGGATTTTTTTCCACTGGGGATTTTATTTATTAACAAGTACTATCTGAGCTTGATATATAGGGCCTGTAATTTAGATTTTCCTGACTCAAGCCTGTAATTTATTATTTTTTTTTCTTTAGGGACAGAGTCTCATTTTGTCGCCCTCGGTAGAGTGCGGTGACGTCACAGCTCACAGCAACCTCCAGCTCTTGGGCTTAGGCGATTCTCTTGCCTCAGCCTCCTGAGTAGATGGGATAACAGACACCTGCCACAATTCCCGGCTTTTTGTTGTTCTTGTTGTTGCAGTTTTGCTGGGGTTGGGTTCAAACCTGCCACCTTTGGTATATGGCACTCTACTCACTAAGCCACAGGCGCCACCCAGCTGTAATTTATTCTAAAGCTATCTGGAGATCCATTTAGTGAGAAAGAAACTTTTGCAGAGAGCTTAAAGGACCAAGATTGGAAAGGGGCAAATTAAGTTAGGACTTTTGAATACCTTTGGAAATAATTACTTCTTTAATTTAAAATCCATTAATAGACTTTTGTAATTTGTGACATCATGATTATTGATAAGTCTTTTATATAGTCTTATTTCAGAAATCTTAACAGTTGCAAACTGGAGTGGGGGTGGGGTCAAGGACATGCTAAAAGCAAAGTGTTCTGCCACCCCCCCATCCCCATGCGCGTTTAAGCAAATCATTTCTTTCAACATACTAGACATGGTGTTTTAAATATCATATGATGCACTTTATGGAAGGTTTCTTATTACCTAGATTTAACTTAGAATACATGCAAATAAATACAGTTTTTCTTTATGACTCCTGTGTTAGACTTCTCCAGAGAAACAGAACCAATTTGTGCGTGTGTTTGTATAAAAGAGGGTGATGATGGAGGCTGGTAAGTTCAAAATCAGCCAGGCAGGACTCTAGGCTGGAGATTCTGGTGGGAATTGATGTTGTAGTTTTGAATCCTAAGGCAGTGTTGAGGCTAAATTCCTTTCTCTTCTGGGGAACCATAGTCTTTTCTTTTTTCTTTTTATTTTTGAGACAGAGCCTCAAGCTGTCGCTCTGGGTAGAGTGCTGTATTGTCACAGCTCACCGCAACCTCCAACTCCTGAGCTTAAGCTCTTGTCTTGCCTCAGCCTCCCAAGTGGCTGGGACTACAGGCACCTGCCACAACGCCTGGCTATTTTTTGGTTGTAGTTGTCATTGTTGTTTGGCAGGCTGGGGATGGATTCGAACCCACTAGCTCTGGTGTATGTGGCTGGCGCCTTAGCCACTTGAGCTACAGGCACTGAACCCACAGTCTTTTCTCTTAAGGCCTTCAACCCACTGGGTGAATCTCACCCATACTATGGAGGGTGGTTTGCTTTACCCAAGTTTGCTTATTTAACTGTCAGTCACATCTCTTAAGGACCTTGATAGTGACATCTAGACTAGTGTTTGACCAAACTGGCTACCATGGCCTAGCTAAGCTGACACGTGGAATTAACTATCACAGCCATCAAGTGAGGAAATGTGGGTGTTACAGTGTACACGAAGAGAGAGAGAAGTCATTTTCACCTGCTCACATGATGTGGTTAATTATAGAGTAAAAGTAGAAAATTACAAAGTTTGGGAATAGCCACCGGAAAGTTTGATGCTGGTCCAGCAATTAGGAATTCATAGTTAGGACCAAGGTCAGAAGTTTGTGGCATGTCAGGTATATGCAGACTCCCATGTCCTGAATTTGTTGGGGACCGATAACAATCTTCACACCAAAGAGGGTCTGGGCAAGGGAACAGCAACAACAGGTCAGCAAAACTGATGACAGCACTCTGAATCCCAGTACTAAGTAAAAATAAAAGAACAATGCTCTCCAAGTCAAGATTCCAGCTGAAATGATTTCATGCTATCCTCTGAATCATGTCACTGTGCTAGGTCCACTAGCTGAAGAGAAGTTATTTATCTTTCAGAATTTCTGAGCCTTTAGTTTTAGGAACCCAAAGCCGAAGCATAGCAACCTTACAGGTACATTCATTTTCTGTGTGGAACATGAAGGGTTTTTTTTGTCTGTTTGTTTGTTTTGTAGAGACAGATACTGTCTCTGTGGCGTTACACAGCTCACAGCAACCTCCTTCTCCTGGGCTTAGGCAATTCTCCGGCCTCAGCCTCCCGAGTACCTGGGCTCACAGGCGCCCTCCATAACGCCCGGCTGGCTATTTTTTTGTTGTTGCAGTTTGGTCAGGACTGGGTTTGGGGCTAGTGCCCCACCCACTGAGCCACAGACGCCACCTGAACATGAAGGTTTTAAGAGAAGTGTTCCACAGGGCTCCTTCCTGCTTGTTTGTTGAAATGAGCAGCAAAACGATCATGGATTAAATTGACGGGGAAGGAAGGAAGACCCAGAGACAAGATCGGAAATGGTAGGTTTTTGTACATCCTCGGAAAATTCTGATTAGCTAATTTATTAAGAAGATGGCTTCATTTCTATAAAGGTACACTGAAGACACTGGTCAGCTAAAAAGAGCCTCCATGTAGATCAGGTGTATAGGTGCAGGTTTATGCAAACTGAGAAGCATGAAGAACTTTCATTAATCCTTTTCCTTGAGGCTGTTTCAGCAAACAACCGGATGATATGTTCTGATACTTTAGCAAGAAACTATTTTTTTCAAAGCACTTATCACTTGTTTTTATTTATTATTTATTTATTTGTTTATTTTTTTGAGGCAGAGTCTCACTATGTTGCCCTGGATAGAGTATTGTGGCGTCACAGCTCACTGCAACCTCAAACTCTTGGGCTTAAGCAATTCTCTTGCTTCAGCCTCCCGAATAGCTGGGACTACAGGCGGCTACCACAACGCCCAGCCATTTTTTTGCTTTCAGCAGGCTGGGGTTGGGTTTGAAAGTGCCAGCCCTGGTGTATGTGGCCAGCGCCATAACAGCTGAGCTGCAGCTGCCGAGCCATCACCTGTTTTTAGACCCTGTACTATTACTTCCAAGAACTTCAGAGCCCATGAATTTCTTTTGCTATCCAAAGAAAGGAGAAATCCTCACAAGTAGATCTGTTTTTCTACTGTGGAGTCATGCCTGAAGGTGGGTGAAACAGGTCCAGCTCTGATTGTCACACCAGGCAGCTGCTCTTTCCAGGAGCCCTGCCTGTGTCTGCTGTTCTCAGCTGGCTTTGTTAACACAGTCAGTGCCTCCTATCTCTCTACCCTTCTCTTTGTAGAAGTTTGGCAGGGATGTGGAAAACAGCTATAGACTAGACGTACCTCGTTTTATTGCTCTTTGCTTTATTGCGTTTTGCAGATATTGCACTTTTTACAAATTGAAGGTCTGTGGCAACCCTGCGTGGAGAAGTCTGCTGGAGCCATTTTCCCAGGAGCACGTGTGTGCCTCTGTGTCATGTTTGGTAATTCTTACAATATTTCAGATGTGAGAGATCTGTGATGTTGCCATTGTAACTGTTCTGGGGTGATACGAGCCATACCCATGTAAGACAGTGAACTTAACTGATAAATTTGTGTTCCAACTGTTCACCTGACTGGCTGGACCTCCCTATACCTTGAGAAATAGCAATATTGAAATTACGCCAGTAAGTGTTCAGGTAAAAGGAAGAGTCTCATGTCTCTACTTTAAATCAAAAGCTGGAAATGATTAAGCTTTAGTGAGAAAGATGTGTTAAAAGTTAAGACAGGCCTAAAGCCAGGCAAATACTTAAAGCAGTTAGCTAAGTTTTAAATGCAAAGGGAAAGTTCTTGAAGGAAATTAGAAGAACTAGTCCAGGGAACATACGAATGATAGGTAAGTGACGCAGTCTTGTTGCTGGTACAGAGAGAGTTTTAGTGGTCTGGATGGGAAGTCTGACCAGCCACAGCATTCCCTTAAACAAAGCCTATGCCAGAGCAAGGATTTTACTCTTTAATTCCATGAAGGCGAGAGAAGTCAGGAAACTGTAGAAGAAAAGTTTGAAGCTAACGGAGGTTGGTGTGTAATGTTTAAGGAAAGCAACCATCTCCATCACATAAAATCACAAGGGGAGCAGCAAGTGTGGATGGAGAAGCTGCACCAAGTTGTCCAGAAAGTTCTCGCTAAGAAAATTGATGAGGGTAGCTCCACTAAGCAATGGATTTTCAGTGTAGATGAAACAGCCTTTATTGGGAGAACATGCCATCTAGACCTTTCCCAGTTAGGGGGAAGTCAGTGCCTGGCTTTAAAGTTTCAGCAGAGAGGCTGATTGCTACTGCAACTGGTGACTTGAATTACCATTAACAGTGCTCGATTACCATTCTGAAAATCCTGGGCCTGTAAGAATTATAGTGAATCTACTCTGCATGTCCTCTCTAAATGAAAGAATAAAGTGTGGATGACTGCACATCTGTTCATAGCAAGGTTGACTTGAATATTTAAAGCCTACTCTTGAGACCTACTGCTCAGAAGAAAATCCCTCATCAGACCAGATCTCCAAAGAAGGTTAATGCTGTATTCATGTCTGCTAACACCACATCCATTCTGCAGCTCTTGTATGAATAAGTAATTTTGACTATCAAGTCTAATTAGTTAAATACATTTTTTAAGGCTACAGCTGATATACATAGTGATTTTTCTGATGGACCTGGGCAAAGTAAGTTGAAAACCTTTTGGAAAGGATTCACCATCCTAGATGCTGTTAAGAACACTTGTGATTCATAAGAGGACAAAATGTCAACATAAGCAAGAGTTTGGAGAATTTGATGGAAGCCTTCATGAATGAAGTTTGTCCAGCAGGCCAGGCCGGAGGGTGTGGTGGCTTGGGCAGCCCACTGGATTCCCCTGCTTTCAAGCTGTCCTACCCATGCATAATGAGCATCCTTATTTTTCCCTCAAAAAGTTGGGCAAGAGGTGTACATCATATACAGCAAAATATGGTGACTGCAGTTGTGAAAATGCAAGGGAAGTAGTATTAGAAGTGGAGTCTACAGATGTGATTGAATTGCTGCAACCTTCTGATAAACCTTGAATGGATGAACTTATAGATGAGCAAAGAAAGTGTTTTCTAGAGATGGAACCTTCTCTAGGTGAAGATGCTGTGAACACTTAAAAATAAAATCCATAAATTTAGTTGATAAAGCAGCAGCAGGATTTGAGAAGGATGGATTCAGTTGTGAAAGAAATACTTCTGTGGGTAGAATGTCACCAAACAGCACTGTATACCACAGTGAAATCTTTTGTGAAAGAAGGGTCTGTTAATGTGGCAAACTTCATTGTTGTGTTTAAGAAATTGCTTGCCCCATCAATTAGCAGCCATCATCATTGGGGCAGACAAAACCCTCTACCAGCAAAAAGACTATAGTGTGCTGAAGGCTTACATGACTGTTAGCGTTTTTTTTTTTTTTTGTAGAGACAGTCTCACTTTGTCACTGTTGGTAGAGTGCTATGACATAACAGATCACAACAACCTTCAGCTCTTGGGCTTAGGCGATTCTCTTGCCTCAGCCTCCCGAGTAGCTGGGACTACAGGCATCCGCCACAATGCCCAGGTATTTTTTTTTTGTTGCAGTTTGGCCGGGGCTGGGTTCGAACCTCTGTATATGGGGTTGGTGCCCTATTCACTGAGCCATAGGTGCTGCCTGAGCACTTTTTTTTTTTTTTTTTTTTTTTTAGCAATATAGTGTTTTAAAAATCAATGTGTGTACTTGGTTTTTTGGACTTTGGACATAATGCTGTTCCACAAGTGTTAGACTATGGTGTAATGTAAACAGAACTTTTACATGCCCTGGGAAACCAAAAACTTCATGTGGTTTGCTTTATTGCAGTGGTGTGGAACTGAGCCTGCTGTGTCTGTGAGGGATGCCTGTGCCTCCTCCTTACCATGCAGTTTTTTCTAAAGCCTTTGCATTTGATGTTCATCTCATTAGTTATGAAGGCACATTTTAAGTTCAAGATCATTTAATTTTCAGTTCACTAGCCTTTTCTTGTACTATTACTTGATTCTCTGAACCCCTAAGATTGTTCATCTCTTCCTCTTTTTTGCAGCTCTGCTTGGGGACTGTGACATCTTTTACCACACTTCTTCTGTCCTTTCAGTCTCTTTCAGTCTCAGTCTTCTGTCCTTTCAGTCTAGCTCCTCCTCCTCATCTCACTAAACAGAGGTTAGCCTCCAGAATGCCGTCCCGGTTCTCTCTTCCTTCTTGACTCCAGCTAGCCCTATGGCCAAGCTTGTCTGTTACCTCATCCTCATGTACTCAGTTGGCTTATGAGCACCTGTATGTCTTTTGAGTCAAGACCCATAGGTCTGGCTGTGAGTATATGTTTAACATTGTAGCACTTGAATGTTGATGAAAGCACAGATTCCCTTCCCTCATGAGGGCCAGGCCTTGAGACTAGTGTGCCTGCCCTATGCTCTGGAGCACAGGGCTGGGCTTACCCATGTTCATGGGGGTCAGGTGAGTGAGGAAGCGAAGGGAAGATGTGATGGTGGGAAGGGGTGTCATTGAGGTAGACCTTGAAGGTTTGGGGGCAGAAAAGGCCTTCTGTATGGGTAGAATGGCTGAGAGACAAGGGGTGGGAGATTTCAGAGCCCAGCAGAGGAGGTCTGGGTTGATTGACACAGCATCTATGCAGGAATAATGTGAGATGACGCAATTCCTTATTTTTCTTGCTGTTTTTGAATCACCAGGGGCTGTGTTTTGTATATTGTAAGTGCTCTCTGAAGTTGTTGAGAGTAGCTTCGTGTGTGTGAAATGTTGGGAGCCCTGATTCCGGTTTTAATTCTTCCTGGAACGGAAGCCATTGATGTTGTTGAGTGTGGTGTTGACTACAATTGGGGTGACCTTCAAGATGCTTTATCTGGCATTTGAGCACCAGATGGATTGATAGCAAAAAGATGGAGCAATGAGAGCAGGTCTTGAGGAAGAGGTAGCAGCTCTGAGGTAAAGTGGGAGGGAATGACTCCAGAGACATGTGGGGTATGAGTGGGAAATGGGTAAGGACCGGGAGCATGATGAAGGAGGCCAGTGTTTGTGCAGACATCTGGGAGAATTGAGGTGCTATTGACAGAAGATGGTGTGAGGTGCAGTCTGTGCTGAGGGATTGAGCTGAGGACTTAAGCTGGTCGCATTTGAGTGTGAGGGGTTGATCTAGGCAGGGATGCTCCCCCGCTGTTATTGGGGTAATTTCATCTGGAGCTGAGAAGGGTGGGTGATGCAGTCACAGAGATCACTCAGGTACATCCAGTGGCTGTAGAAGCCACTAGAGTTTGGAAACTGGAGAACGGGCAGAAGAACTGAGGAAATGAGTAAGGATGGAGAAGGAACAACCAGCTAGGAAGGGAGCCTGGAGGGGGATCAGCAGCCACAGCCTGGGAGGCCTCAGGCAAGGCGGTGGGACTCTTTCTGAGAAGAGCCAATTTGATTTGGCACCAAAGGTGCATTGGCAAAAAGCAGGGAGAGCACTTTGAAGAGTGCAGGGAGGCAGAGCACGATTGGTGTGAACATGCAGCTGTTCACTTGCCCAGAGTTTTGCTGGGCACGTGCGTCACATGTGCTGGGTGATACAGCTGCAGCCATGAATAAGACAGATGTGGAGCATCTCTGGATAGTGCATCTAAGGTAACTAATGGGGGATTTTGATACCTTGCCATCAGTCTAGTAGGGAGGAAGTTCTGAAGACCGCAGAATACCAAAGAGAGGCAGAAGTTTGAGAGGGGACTTACTCTGGGCTGTTTGAGGTGCCCATCTTCCTGTCTTTTCGCACATGGGTCAGTGGCAGAGTCTGGTGGGTACAGAGTCCGTGGTGAGCCCCTCCTTGATCTGTGCTGTCTTCTAGCAGCGTCTTTCACAGACATTGAGGGGCCTCATGAGAACAGAGATTTTAGGTTCTCTGTGGCTGCTATGGTATGTGGAGTGGCTAAATTGTAAATTATATAGGATATGAGTTCCATTAAGTAAATGTGCAGCTAAGTGTCCCAAACTTGGCTTCATTTCAAACATATGATAAAGAAAATAAATCACATGTAGACTTTTTTTTTTGGAGACAGAGTCTCTAGCTGTCACCCTTGGTAGAGCTCTATGGAGTCACAGCTCAGAGCAACCTCAAACTCTTGGGCTTAAGTGATTCTTTTGCCTCAGCCTCTGAGTAGCTGGGACTACAGGGTCCTGCCACATGCCCTTCTATTTTTTGGTTGTAATTGTCATTGTTATTTGGCAGGCCTGGGCTGATTTGAACCCGCCAGCTCCGGTGTACGTGGCTGGCACCCTAACCACTGAGCTACAGGCGCTGAGCCTTAGACTTGTCTTTTGTTTAAGGCTTGCCGGAGAAGAGAAGAGAAGTCCCAGGCTCCTTACAGGATGAGGTGTGCATTGTTAGAAATGCTGAGAAGCAGGGACAGAGAGTACCGCCCAGCACTGTGAAGTGTGAGGCACCAAGTGGGTGGGGAGGCAGGGTGGGTCCTCAAGTGCTTACTGTGTTCGCTGTGTTGAGTGCAAGTCCATTCAGAAAAGTTCATAGGCCATGGAAATGGATTACTAGTTCTTCATCTAGCTTCCTCTCAAGTGAATTTTTTAAAAGATAGCTATTTTACATTTTCTTAATCTGTAACGCTTTTAGAAGTTGGTAATCAATAGCTTATGTCACAGACTGACTTGGTCTATTGCATTCAGCTGGAAGGGCAAGGAGTTCCTCTTGTGACATTCACTGTTTATTCTATGGCTGAATCATTTGTACACTTATTAAAAATTCTGCCTGCTTAAAAGGTATGTGGAATCTTGACCTCACTTGCAGGAATTTAATCAATATTTTCATCTGTACCTATCCAAGTTACTTACAGTGTTTTTTTTGCCTGAAGGACAGTTGCAACATGTTTGTTTATTGGAATGGGACACAAACAGTGCTCCTTGTAAGGATGAATTAGGACTAAATTCATGGGAAGTGGATAATACAACTTTAAAAACCAGCTTTATTAAGACATAAAAACCATAAAGTTAATGTGTTTACACTTCAACTAAATGGTTTTTAATGTGTGCATGTGTGTGTGTGTATATATAGAGAAAGTTGTGCAACCTTCACCCGACTGATTCCAGAACATTTTCTTTTCTTTTCCTTTTTTTTTAGAGACAGAGTCTCAACTCTGGCCCTCTGATTAGAGTGCAGTTGCATTATAGCTCACAGCAACCTCAAGTTCTTGGGCTCAAGCGATCCTTTTGCCTCAGTTTTTCTATTTTTAGTAGAGACAAGGTCTCGCTAATGCTCAGGCTGATCTTGAACTCCTGAACTCAAGCAATCTACCTGTCTGGGCCTCCCAGAATGCTTGGATTACAGGCATGAGCCATGTGCCTGGCCACCAGAACATTTTAATCTTACCCAAAAGAATCCCCATACCAGTTAGCAGTCATTCCCGGTTTCCTCCACCCTTAGTCTCTGACAACCACTAATCTACCTCCTGTCTTTACGTATTTGCCCATTCAGGACATTTCACATAAGTGGTCATACAGAATGTAGCCCTTTGTACCTAACTTCTTTTTATTTAGAGTAATATTATCAAGTTTCATCATGTTGTAGCATGTATTAATACTTCCTTTTTGCTGGGTATAGATCAATTATTTGGATATATCACATTTTGTTTATGTATCCATTTGTTGGGTATTTGGTTTGCTTCTACTGTTTGCTGTGGACATTCATGAACAAGTTGTTATGTGGACATACGTTTTCACTTCTCTTGGATATATACCTATGTATAGAATTGCTAGGTCATGCAATAGCTCTATGTTTACTGTTTTGAGGAACTGCCAAATTATTTTCAAAGTAGCTGCACCATTTTATATACTCACCAGCAATATTAGAGAGGTCTGATTTTTTTTTTTCAAGTCCTTGTGGACAATTACTGTTTGGAACATTACGATGTAATTATTCAGGTGCTGGTTATCAGCAGGGTGGGTAGTCTAGGATTTTTGTTTCTATTTCTCTGTCTTCCAAGTTACTGATTTGTTAGTTTTAATATGTGGTTTCACTTCCCTGGACAGTGGAGGGTGAGGAGAACATGGGAGAACTTAAATTCATTAATACAGGTACACATTAACACCTGTTAACAAGTAGAAAGGTTTATTCTTGACTGTTGGGGCACATGAAAAAACAAGTAGCAATTTGGTTTGGAAAAAGCTGAATTTATTAGCTTGACTGATATTTGGATTCATGGCAACCTCTGTAGGACTGGGGTTATATTCTTCGGTACTATAATAATTTGTCAATTTTGTATTTTCATTTTTAAAAATATTAAAGGTTTAATTTAAGCATGTTGCATATAATCTGGATGACCACTGAATAGGGAAAACTGCAACTTATTTTAGTGCCTTTGCTTGCATTTGAGTTTAATCCTTTGGTGCCAGGAAATTCAACTAACGTGACAACAATAAACTTAACGAAGAGTTTTCAAAATATCTTAAAGGGTCTGAGATAATTTTTCTAAAAGCTCTTTGTATTGCAAGGATTTGATGAGTCTCATAATCAATATGCTGGTGGTGGTTTCAGTAGAATCCTCATAGCAGTGATGAGAGGAAGGGGTGCTCCCAGAGGGTGCGAGGCTTTGTATGGGATGGTCTGGAATTTATATTATTTCATAATGTTCATATAAAAGGGATTTATTTTAATATTAAAGTCTTAAATCACATAACACTTTCCCTCCCACACTAAAACATGTTCGAGGACAGACTTTTACTGTCCTTTTTATATCATCCATTCATTTCATAAATGTTCATTGATCCCTGCACTGGTAGTAAAAAAATAAAGATGTCCATTCTCTTTAACATTGTACAAGGTACACGAGGAAGCAGCACTGAGATGGGTTCAAGAGAATATAAAATGAAAAAGACTGGGGATTCTGTGAAGATTTTGGGTAGGGGGCTTACATTTATGTAAATACATTGTTGAAGATGGCAGATTAGGATGTGAGTTTATGTTCCAGTTGTCACACTAGCTGTGTGACTTTCTTTGGTGAAGACACTTACCTTTGCTGAGAATCACTTTGCTTCCCCAAGGGATCCTGCATGTTGGAAATTTCTAGAACCAGATGGGTTTTGAAAAGCAGAGTAGTGGTGGTTGAGAAGAAATCAGATCCTTTTATCCCGTAAATGTATTCAACTCAAACATCCTCCTGTGTGGGCTTGGGCCACTCTGAAGACTCGGTGACCTCATGTGAATGGTGGAGACAACTGGAGTTGCAGGTAGAACAGAGACAAGAATAATCAGACCATTTCTGGTCTTTTTCCATTTGCAGGCATTTGGTATGAAATGTAGATGAATGAGTGAAGCAAAGAGAACATATTTAAATACTAGAAAAGCTAAATACCTATAAGCACATTGTAATGCTTGTAATACATTGTGATATAATAATAATATAGAAAAGCAAAAGAGAAAAGCTAGAAAGGACTTATGGAATGGAAAAGTAGAGATGAGAAGAAAAGAGGCTTTCGAGCATCATCACTGTGTATTATGATGTTTTTATTTGACATAATAGAAAGTCAAGTAAAGATTACAGTTTATTGCAAAAATAATTTTGATTTCTTGGTCTGTTGGTCTGTACACATGAACAGTCTTGTACATGTCTAGCACTAAGTGTTTACTTTTCTGGAGAAAATGTGGTGTTGAGAGGCACGAGATCAGCCTTATATTAGGCTGGAGGAGAAGGCAGTCGGGAACATGCGCATTCTTTTACGGACACGTTTACTCTGACTCTGTCTCCTCTCCTGCCTGCAGAACACCAGCACAGTGTCTCTGCTGAAGATTACTAAGCTCTACTAAAGACTAAGATCTATCTATTCTAAGACTGCTTTACTCTAAGACTATCTCTCTCCTGCTAAAATAGCTAGCCCTCAGGCACCTAAGAGAAATTGTTCCCGTGCAAGGTAGTTTAGCAGTCCGCATCTGGAACCTAGTTAAGCCAGGCCTGAGACCTGGCCAGTCTCAGGCCCTGACAATAACAAGTCAAAATAAGGTTCAATCTCCAATGAAATAATCTTTGGGCAGACACCAGTTAGACCAGCTCTGGTGTGATATTCAAAGGACAGGTGGCCATCCCTTGCCTTATTTCTACATACTGATTAATTTCCATTGATAACCACGGGAACTGCTAGGATGTCAGGACTTCCCATTGTGTTCCTCAAGTCTCTCAGGGGGTGTGGGAGCTCCTGGAGGCAGATTTTTCTCCTAGGATGAAGTATCCTATTACATTTTTTTTTTTGAGACACAGTGTCACTTTGTTACCCTTGGTAGCGAGCTGTGGCCTCATAGCTCACAGCAACCTCAAACTCCTGGGCTCAAGTGACCCTCTTACTTCAGTCTACAATACCCAGCTAGTTTTTCTGTTTCTAGTAGAGACAGGGTCTCCCTCTTGCTCAGACTGGTCTTGAACACCTGAGCTCAGGCAATTGACCCTCCTTGGCCTCAGAGAGTGCTAGGATTACAGGTGTGAGCCACTACCCCTGGCCCAACTTGCCTCTTTTAATCTAAGCTCTGCTTCTTTTGTTTGTCTCCTAGATTAAGTGAATTGGAATTTTCAATAGGAGCATGACAGTGTCAGCTCACATTAGCCACCCAGGTCACCATGCCTTTGAATTCTTTTTCAAGTAAATTGCTTTTATGTCAAGCCATATCTAGGTAACTTTAACCTAGTTTTTTAAACCTCGGCAGTGAATATTTATTATAGTAATAAACAATACCATTAATAGTGTATGTCGGGCAGCACCTGTGGCTCAGTGAGTAGGGTGCCGGCCCCATATACCAATGGTGGCAGGTTCAAACCCGGCCCTGGCCAAACTGCAACAAAAAAATAGTTGGGCGTTGTGGTGGGGGCTTGTAGTCCCAGCTACTTGGGAGGCTGAGGCAAGAGAATTGCCTAAGCCCAGGAGCTGGAGGTTGCTGTGAGCTGTAACGCCAAGGCACTCTACCGAGGGTGACAAACTGAGACTCTGTCTCTGAAAAAAAAAAAAAATCTTATCAGAGACCAAGAATAGTCTGGTGGTTTGGCTTTAGCACTGAAATCAGGCCTTCTGCATTCAAGTCCTGTCTCCTGTGCTTATTCCTGGGTGCTCATGAGATAATTAAATGTGATAATTCCTGCAAGAAGCGGACCATGGCTTTTGTGCATAGGCAGTGTTCAATAAATGAGAACTGTCGTTTCCTTTGTTAGGCTGGTACAAAGGTCTTCAGCAGCAGCGTTTTCTTACTTTACCCAATTGCACTTGATGAACCATATTGCTATTCTCCTTCATCTAGATGTGGGAAATGAAGCTCAGAGTACTTAGGGAACTTGTTCAGGGACATGGAGCACCTGAGTGGCTCAGCAGGAATTCAAATACAGGTTTATCTAATGCCAAACGATTGATACACCTGTTTAGCCAACCCCTTCTCACCTGAGAGGTAACCACCCTTCTGAATTGGGGGTTAACACTCTCTAACTCCTTGGATGGTTTTACACATACAAGAATATTCTTAAACAGTATTTTTCTTTATGAAACTATTTAGCATGTAGTAGAATAAACAATGTAATATGTGAATATAAAGCAATTTTATTTATTTTTTTGCTTCTTGTGGTTCCCTACCTCACTTCTGTGATTGGTTCCTCTCCTACCCTGTATAAAAGTAAGCAGGTCTTGACTCCTTTGGTCACTTTGGGGTCATAAAAACCTCACAGTCACGTCAAGTTTAAAAAATAAAACAAAGCAAAACACAAAACCGCTCTTTTTCTTCAATTAACAATGCTCAATTTCATGTAATAACCCAAATTTTAATCTTGCTTTAAAATCGGGGCTGTTGATACGGATTCGGTGTGTCTTCTTTCTCTCCTTGTTCTTTTTCTCCTGGGAATACTCCAGCTATTGTAAGCCCTTTGCTTTTTGATGCACATTTTAAATTCAGCTAATCAAAGGCACCATCTCTCATGCACAGTTTGGATTTTTATGGAGGTTGTTTTGAATCTTAATGTTGTAATGGTATTTTTTCTTTGCCTTGGGGAAGTTAGCATGCTAATTTGCACTGGGGTGGTTTCCGAGCACTCCCCCGGGTGAGTGGGGACCCTTCACATTGGCCTGTTCATGCCACTCATCATCAGCTGTTTGCCTTTTCAATTAATTTACTGTGTTTTTTAGAGCAGTTTTAGGTTTCTAGAAAAATGGATCGGAAAGTATGGTTCCCACATGCACCCTCTCCCCTGTGCACAGCTTCCCATATTGTTGACATCTTGCTTAGTGAGATATATTGTTTACAACTGATGAGTTTGTATTATTAACACTATTAACTAAAGTCAACAGTTGACATCAGGATTATATATTCATTATATATTCACCCTTCTAAAAATCTGGTGTGCCTCACCTTTTTATTCCCCACCCACAATCTTTGGCAACGACTGATCTTTTTAGTCTCTTTAGAGCTGACTTTTCAGAATGTCACCTAGTTGGACTCGTACAGTTGTTTCAGCCTGGCTCCTTACATTTAGCAAGTGTGCATTAAGTTGTCGCCCTGTCTTTTCTTGGCTTGACAGCTTGTTTCCTCTTACCTTGAGTGATGTCCCTCTGTCTGGATGTGGCACACAGCTCGTTTATCCACTCAACCTTTTGAAGGACATCTCAGTTGTTTCCAACTTTCAGCTGCCATTGATACGTTAGCTATTTAGTTTTGGTCTTTAGGTCCCCGTTTATAAACTGAGACATTGAGCAAAGGTCTATCATTTCTAGCCCTCAGAATGCCACCTGTCAAGAAAGCTGACTAAGAAGACCAGGAGAATGAGGATGGCAACAACTTGAAGTCAGATGCAAATGGTCCCCTAAGTAAGAGGGGACAGGGGATGGGGGGAGGGTGGCTGCATGGGGAAAAGGAGGCTGCAAGTGAGAGGAAGTGAATGGAGCTGAGAGCATGAGGATGGAATTAATGATTTCAAAACATGCAGAGCAAAATCAGAAAGTCTCAGCTAGAGGTGGATGAGCTGCCTGTGTGTGAGACATGAGGTGGGAGGTGTTCAGTAGGGTTTAGCACTGGAAACCAGGAAGCCTGTTGCTTAGTTTACAGGAATAATTTCTCAAACTGTCACTGATATGGCATAGGATTGCTTGAGCCCCGGGGTTGGAAGCTGCAGTGAGTGAGCTGTGATCTTGCCATTGCACTCCATTCTCATGGTGACACCTATCTCTAAAAAGGACCAGAAAGTGGCCATAGATGTGGCTGTGTGGCTGGCAGATGGCAGGGTCAGCTTGGAACAGTAACTAAGGTCAGACTTCTGGAGGAATCCTCACCAAGCAGTATCTGGCAGCTCTGTCTGGTGCCCACACTCTGGAAAAGGGGATGTTGTGTTGCTGGTCTGATGTAGGTTGGGCTGGACGGATAGCTTGCTGCCCTGGAGAGCCAGGTGGGGAGAAACGGCTCTGCCTTTTAGATTACAGCCAGAGAATATCCAGTGTTGTTGCAAAGGCTCTCTCCCTGTGGCTTTAATCAATACAAGTCACAGGAAGGAGATTTTCTCTTCTGTATAATTTAGGGTTTGGGTCATAGAGAAAAGTTAATGTTCAAACAGGCAACTACTAAGAAATCAAGAGATTCCTTTTAAAGTCCCTAAAAAGAGTGTTAGGAAAATCACCAATAGAAACTATGACCTTTCTGGATGGAAAAGGTATATAATATGTCACAACTTTTTCTGTGGATTGGGGTAATATTAACTTGGTTGGGAATCCCTTTTCTGAAATGCTTGGGACAGAATTTTCTGAGTTTTGGATTTTTTCAGATTTTTTAATATTTGCATTCTGTTTACAGGCTGAGCAGCCCTTATCCCCAAATCCAAAATCCTAAATGCTCCATTGAGCATTTCTTTTCTCTTTTTTTTTTTTTTTTTTGAGGCAGAGTCTATGTGGTCCTTGGTAGAGTCACAGCTCACAGCAACCTCAAATTCTTGAGCTTAAGCGATTCTCTTGCCTCAGCCTCCCAAGTGGCAGGGACTATAGGTGCCCACCACAACACCCAGCTATTTTTTTCTTTTTTGTTATTGCAGTTGTCATTGTGGTTTAGCTAGTTTGGGCTGGGTTCGAACCCACCAGCCTCAGTGCATGTAGCTGGCTCTGTAACCACTGTGCTGCAGGCACAGAGCTGAGATTTCTTTTGAGGATCAAGTTGGCCCTACAAAAGTTTTGAGTTTTGGAGCTAATTTTGGATTTTCAGAGTAGGGGAACAAAACCTGTACTATAACTTTTTTTTTTTTAATTGTTAAATCATAGCTGTGTACATTAGTGCAATCAAGGGGTACAATGTGCTGGTTTCATATACAATCTGAAATATTCTCATCAAACTGTTCAACGTAGCCTTCATGGCATTTTCTTAGTTACTGTATGTAGAC
>CAUYPK010077348.1:0-17402 GCA_963574355.1 Loris lydekkerianus | reverse complement strand
GCTGCAAGACAAGGAGAGAAAGCAAACAGCTGATTTAGTCCTGCATTGGTTATCTAGGTGGGAAGTTCAGAAGGTTCAGAAAAAAAAGAGGTAAAAAGGTCTGGAATGCTTGCTGGACAAGGGACTTGAAGAGAAACTTCTCCGAAGAAGACAGAATTCACATATGACCTGCAGACATATGAAAAAATGCTCATCATCCTTAATCATCAGAGAAATGCAAATCAAACTTACTTTGAGATATCATCTAACTCCAGTAAGATTAGCCCATATCACAAAATCCCAAGACCAGAGATGTTGGCGTGGATGTGGAGAAAAGGGAACCCTTCTACCCTGCTGGTGGAAATGCAAATTAATACATTTCTTTTGGAAAGATGTTTGGAGAACACTTAGAGATCTAAAAATAGACATGCCATTCAATCCTATAATTCCTCTGCTAGGAGGAAGACCAAAAATCACATTATAACAAAGATATTTGTACCAGAACGTTCATTGCAGCCCAATTCATAATTACTAAGTCATGGAAAAAAGCCCAAGTGCCCATTGATCCACGAATGGATTAATAAATCGTGGTATATGTACACCATGAAATATTATGGAGCCTCAAAGAAAGATGGAGACTTTACCTCTCTCATGCTTACATGGATGGAGCTGGAACATATTCTTCTTAGTAAAGTATCTCAAGAATGGAAGAAAAAGGATCCAATGTACTCAGTTCTACTATGAAACTAATTTATGGCTTTCATATGAAAGCTATAACCCAGTTATAACCTAAGAATATGGGAAAGGGGGAGAGGGAGGGGAAGGAGGCGGGAGAATGGGCAGAGGGAGGGTGATTGGTGGGATTACACCTGTGGTGCATCTTACAAGGGTACATGCGAAACTTAGTAAATGTAGAATATAAATGTCTTAACACAATAACTAAGAAAATGTCAGGAAGGCTATGTATACCAGTGTGATGAAAATATGTCAAATGGTCTATAAAACCAGGGTATGGTGCCCCATGATCACATTAATGTACACAGCTATGATTTAATTAAAAAAAGATGAGATTCAAAAAATAAATAAATAAAATAAAAAGGAGCTTCACAGTTATTATACTTGAATTTCCCTAAAATGTTAGTTGAAATAAAAGTGCTACTGGCAAAAGTTAGTTGAGCCACAGTCCCAGGGGGACTGAAGGAACAAAAGCATTCTTGTATCATACCGTCACCCTATAAATCTGCTTTATGTCAAGATCTTATTGCTGTAGTTAAGGCCTATGCCCTTCCTATCTATAAAAATCCTACTCATTTGAGTAACGACTTCTTAGTGCCTTCTGTAGAATGAATATCAATCCTGTATTAGGGCTATGCCTGCATAGCTCTAAATAATCTGACTCCAGCATCATTCTATCTGGTCTCACACCATTCCTCCTCATATATACCAGGCTCCAACCTTGCTGGGTTTCTCTTAGCTCATTCCTGCCTCAGAGCCTTCTAACATGCTCTCTCTTTTGCCAGGAAGTCTCTTTCCCAGATCTGCCTTCTTTTCAAGTGTCACCTCCTTCTGGAAATCTTCCTTGGCCACTCAAATTAAGGCCCTGCTCCTATTATTTCACAAACTCTGATTCTTTGGGCACTCTGCTGATTTTCGTCTTAGCACTTATTAATTACATTGTTCATTTGTGTATTTGTTTTTGGTCTATCTCTTGCTTTCCTTAGTTTACATTCCAAAAAAATGCAAAACTTCTCTTTCTTGTTCACCAGTACGTCTCTGTGCCCAAAGAGCCTGAGTACTAGTTACTCAAAAAATATACTACTTTATGTTTCATTCATGGCATGAAGAAGTTAGAAAAAGTTCCAGAAAATTGACAAACCCTATAATCATTTTATATAGCTCTATGTATATAGCAGCAACATTAGGGGAAAAGGTACAGAGGCTAAGATCATAAAACTTCAGCTTTGAATGTACCTCCTTATCAATGCAAGAAAACAAATGATGCCTCCGTCTTCCTACCAAAAACATGAAATGGCTGATGAACGAGAAAGTGTCCTGAATATGCAAAGTGTAGTTAAATGTTATTTTGTCTTTGTAAAACTGTTATTATATCTTGCTGTCCAATTTTATATCATGTTTATTTCCATTTGAGAATTTATGAACACTTTTGTGTATTGTTCAATATTCTTTACAAACATGATTTAGAGACTATATATAATGCTTTAATTGTGTGGATGTATAATTTTAAATCTTCTGTAATACAATAAATTGAGCATTTATTCAATTATTTCTGTGGGATGGGTCTCCAAGAATCAATACATCAACAGACAACACATGTTCTAGTATTCTGAATATGATGGCAGACTTTTCTATCAAAGATGTTACTAATTTTCACAATGAGGTGGTGAATGAGAAATTTATTTTTTGTCTTAGCATTTTAAGGGTAGGAAATAGTTCTCTATTGTTGTTTAATGCACATTTATTGGATTATTGATGAAGATGAGCACTTTTTATACACTTATTGGATATTTGTATTTCTTTTTCTAAGAATTGCTTGTTGTGTCATTTTGACCATTTTCTCTTTTAAGGGTTTAAGGATTTTTTTCATTTAATCAATTTGTATGAACATATTATAGATTGATAGTGCCTATCATTTGTAATGAATGATTCAAATATTTTCCCAGAGTGTCATTTATCTTTAAATGTCACACATGACACAGAACTTTCCATTTTTAGGCATATTTTATTGATTACTTTCCTGGCTAAGATTCCTTTCATTGCTTTTATGTTTAGACAGTCTTTCCTTATTTTTAGATCAAATAATTATTGATTTTCTTTTTTTCCTCTGGTTTTGATACAGTTTCCTTATTAACTTCTAATCTACCTGGGTATTTTGGCAAGTAAAATGAGCAGTTTACCTATTCCTCACCCATACCAAACCAAACACTGTGTTCATTCTTGCTATCAACCGCCATATACTAAATGTTCCACAGACTAATATCTGTCGGGGTGGTGCTCTTTGTTCTTTTCTGATTTATTGGTTGAATCTTGTGCCAACACTATTCTCCTTAAAATTATTAAGAAATTACTACATGGCAAATTACTACATGGTTTGCCATCAGACAAAGTAAGTTCTTCTTTTCTAAAAACAGCATTGGCTAGTTGTGTTTACTCATTCAGATAAAATTTAGACTCTTTATAAAAAGTTAAATAATATTTTTTGTTAGAATTACATCAAATCTACAAATTAACTTGGTAGAATTTTATACTTTTACATTTTAAGTCTCATGTTCCAAAGTTAAGAATCTGTGCTTCCCTGTTTATTTCAAGCTTTGTTTTAAGCTCCATAATAAAGATCTCTGGGTTTTTTAAACAGATTTTTTAAAGTTTTCATTAGGCTTTTCACTTATATGTTTGATTTTAGTTCTTGTTCAGTTCTTGTTTAGTTCCCGAGAAAGTGAATACTGCTCCCGTGTGCTCTCAGTTTATTCTATATCCTGAAAGAAGAGTTAAAGTCAAAAAAATTATGTAAGAAGTGAGTAAAGGAATATATGTAAGAGAGAGGACAGAGGATTCAGGTGAGGAGCCCATTCCATGCAAAGGCTGTGTTTATAATCCCTCATGGTGTTTTATTTGGTTCCTACTGTGCCTGGTTTTTCATTTTTTAGACAATCATTTCTTTGATATATGGTACGATATATTGAAATTTCCCATTATAGAAATTCACATTACCATTATCATCTAGTTTCAGGTCATTAAATATTTCAGTAGGTAAAGGAGCAAAGAGTTGATAATGAGTGAGCATTATCAGAGCAATAATAATACAGATTTGTTGGAGAAAAATGGCTCAGGCCAATCATGATGAATGTTATCTCTGTGTCAATCATGATTCTGAGGTGGTGTCCAAAACCACATACCATGCAGAATAGTTGTCAGAAATAGAGTCTAGGGACCTAGTCAAAACCAGAAATATGGTAATTAGTCTCTGGCTGAAAGGATTGAACAGAATCATTAACAAATAAAACATGAAAGACTCAAGACAAGATATTAAGGCAATTTCAGAAGAATTTCAGAAGAATTTCAGAAGAATTCAAGACAGAGAGAGAAGGTGGTAATCCTGGGCATAAAGGTTAAGCTTCTAGTCAACAAAGAAAAAAAGGAAGTACCATACTGAAAATAACAAAATAGTTTCAGAAAGGAGAATAGTACTTGAGGTCCTTGAAATCCTGGCACACAGGCAAATATTATACACTTTGTTCTATAATTAAATGTCTGCTTGAAGTTTAGTCCTTGGCTGCCCAAGTCAACTTCTTTGTTTAATCATCCTGAATACTATGAAAGCAGACCAAAGTGGTCACAAGGGCAGTGGTCCTGGACAGTCACATAAATACCAAGATAGAAGACAGTGGCCAAAAATGTGATTTGTGAGACTGTGCCAATCACAGATTCCACATAGTTTATAAATTTGCCAATTATGATTGAGGAGATTAGAGTTTTGAAAATCTGCCTTTCTGCCCTGTAACATTCTATGAATAACACTTCATATTCAAATTATGTGTTATATTCACATAGTGTTTCCAAAACCACAAAACCGTAATCTCAAGTGCCCTCTTCAGAATCTTAAGGGCTAAACTGAGAAGTTACAATTAACTGCATTTTTTAACTAACAAAAACAAAGCAGTGAGAGGTTTAGTGACTTATCTAAAGGAACAAAGCTGGTGAGGTATAGAGATACTGAATCCTGTCCTCACAGTCGCCCATCTAATTCTCTCCCCACAATCCCCATTTCTGCTTCTTTAGCCCAGACCTTAGTTCTCAAATGTGGCCACACCTTGAAACCACCTGGGAAGTTTTAATACTGATGCCTTCATCTCCCTGCTAGACATACAGATTGAGTTTTCTAGTACAGAGTAGACTTTGGGTTTTCTGAAAGCTGCAAAATGAGTCTAATGGAACAGAGTTTAGAACCACTGCCACCAGACAAATGCTGCTTTGCAAGGTAGCCAGGGATGCAGTGATCCTATATCAGGCAAAATGTGCCATTTCAACTGGCAGGGTCTGAGGGTTGTGGTGGTGGTCTGAATTAGAGAAAGAACTTTAGCAAGTACAGAATTAATAAAAAATTAACTGGAGCTCATAAATATGCCACTTCCCCTCTCTTCATACTCCTCATTGGAGTATTTTCTCTTTACGTCTGTGACCAAGGATGATAACAGGTGCAGGTTGGTAGGAGGATAATTACTATAGGGAGAATCAGGTATCAAAGAAAATGCCTCAACCACAGCCAAGGCAAGTTAAGGTGGGTAAAAGTAGATCTGTGGAGACTGATTGTTTAGAGTTAAGAGTCAGTTGGGGGAAAAAAGAGCTGGGACAAAAAGGAGAGATAAGCCAGGACTAGAGACAAGGGTGGGCAGGGGGTGCAAAGCAGGTGGAAGAAGCATGGTACTGCCTGGGGATGAGTATTTATGTAAAATTACATATTCCCTCAGTGCTAATCAGGTTAGGTATACCAGCTGGGCTTTTATAGCAAGGACAGAATAAGAGAAATGGGTCCAAAGTATTGGTGAGATGCCTTCAGCTAGAAGCAGAACCAGCACTATTGGATGCTCACATATGGAGTGAAGACTATCCTCTCTATGGGTAAAGAATCTTCTGCTTCATCCCCATCTCCAGCTCGCTGTACTTTAAAAGTGGTCCACATAGCAATGACTCAGCAAGGCCCGGCCTGAAATTGCCTCTATCTAGATACAGCCAATGTGGTACCATGCCATTGGCCCAACCCTGTCACGCACCTCATCCCCCGCCTTCTTTCCCCACCCCTTCCCCACACTCTATATAAGCGGCTGCTTAACGCAATGAAGTTGAGTTCCTGCTTAAAAAAAAAAAAAAAAAAGGAAATGAAATAAGAAAGGACGAGCAAAGAGAGGGAAGGAGGGAGGGGAGTGGGGCTTTGGTGTGTGCCACACCTTTTGGGCGCAAGACACGACTGTAAGAGGGACTTTACCTAAAAAATTCAATCAGTGCAACCTGGTTTATTGTACCCTCAATGAATCCTCAACAATAAAAAATAAAGGAAAAAACAAAAAAAGGAGACACAGATAAGATCCACATGTTTGAATAGTCAGATAAGGACTATAAAACAACAATTGTAAATACATTTAAGAACATGAAGCAAAATGTGGCCATATTGAGTACACATAGACTGTTTCAGCACAGAAGTGGGAGATTTAAAAAAGAGCCGAATAGAAATTTACAAATTGGAAAGTGTATTTTATGAAATTAGAAATGTGTGGGATAAAGGTTGTATTGAAGGCTGTAGAAGAAAGTGCAAGAGAACTTGAAGACAAATCAATAGAAATTATCTGATCTGAAGAGTAAAAAGAAAAATAATTGGTAAAAATGAACAGAGCTTCAATAACTTGTCAGAAAATATGAAGAGGCTCTCATACATGGAATGTCTGTCTCAGCTGGAGAGGAGAGAAAGAATTGGGCAGAAGTGTTCAAAGAAATAGTAGGAAAGAATTTGCAAATGTGGTAAAGAACATCATATAGTCAAGAAGTTTATTGTGCAACAAACACAATAAATGCAAAAACAACATCAAACCTTAGATTATCAAAGTCCAGAATCCAAAGATAAAGAAAAAAAATCTTAAAAGGAGAGACAGAAAGATGTTATGATAGACAGAAGATCCTCTACTTATGATATTTTAGCTTTATGATGGATTTATCAGGATGAAATCCCATCATAAATCAGGGAACATACAATGGGATTTCTCCTAAATGTTTATTGTTTCTGCACTGTAGTAAAATTGAAAAATCGCAATCATACATTGCGAACCATCTGCCGGGTCCCCATCCTTCATCTACATCCAAGTGATTTTTCTAAAGCACTTTGCTAGTTATTCGTTACCTAATTCTCATGCTCAGGAAGTTTTGAATATACCTCTTTACATGCAGCTTAAAGCTTAAATTTTCTTGTCTGATGTGCATAATCCTTCAAAAGCTTTGGCTAGTCTTATTCTTCCAGCCCAGCATACAGCTACATATTCTTCCATATTTTCCATATAGAGAAATAGATCTGTTTGGAGGAAAAACACTCCATGAACTTCTCCCACTTTCCCATGGAGACTCAAGTAGGTCATAGGCCTATAATACCTGTCACTCAGTTCTTTTGTCTTAGTCCCTGACCACCATGAATACTAGTTATATTTGCCTTCTTACCAAAAGGATCCTCAGTTTTCTCCCTCCTTTATAGTCCCCAATAATAGAGACACTGTAAGTCCCAATTTGCCAAGAACTATCCTGATTTATGTATGTGGTTTTGCCATAATTAATGATCCTCCATCCCACATTTAAAAGCATTCAGGACTGGACAAAAGATTGTGAAGTCACACTGTCAGAAGTTCCATAGTTTTGATATTTCTTAGTATTTGGCTTGCTTTGAAAATTATAGACTTATTTAAGTGTTCTTTTCTTATTTCCATATTATATTATAAGTCTATTAAGGGCCAGAACTATACCTATAATTCCCTACAATATCTAGCACAGAGCTTAATTTTTACTCAATTAAATCTAACTGCACTTTGAGAATGAACAGTGATTCTAGCTGCTTTTGAAGATGTGATCAAATATCACACTCACAGAATGTAGCCATTCTTTCCTTACAGTCCTTAAAAACTTCATACTTAATGATAGCATGAACTAAACTTTGGGGATTATAGCACTGGTGCTTTTGCTTCCTAAATCAAAAGATTTTTTATAGACAGAAAAATTGTGGGCTTATCAGAAAATTAAAATTAAACTGCAAAAAACCTGTTAGGAGAATATTTACTAAATTTCAGTTTGAAGTAGTTAATAACTTAAGTGTCCATCAAGATCATACTGGAAACATAAAATGTGATATAGAGTCATTGAATGGCAACATTTAAGAGGGCTTGTTAAGATCCACGTTGGTCAACATGGACAAGATATCTGAAAATTATGTTGAGTAATAAATGCAAATTGAGGACTGAAACATGATATAATATTAGCATTTCTATTGATTATGATAAATAGTATTAAAAACAATAGCATATCTTATTACTAGTAATAAGCTTAAGTGAAGGTATAAAAGTTGGAATAGATGGAGACACATTAAATGTGTTCTAGAGATGGTGTGGAATGGAATGGAATGTGTCTGGGAATGGAGGATGAAGGTAAAATAAAAAAACAAAATACAAGAGCTGTAGCAGTCCTCATAAAACATTGTGACACCACACGGTTCAATTCTGTGCGTGCTGCGTGCACGTGCATACGTGCCTCCCAGAGAAAAGAATGATAATCAAACTATTATAAGAGGTTTGATTAGTTGCAGTGTCAAATGTTTGGAAACCCACAGAAAAGGACTGATATTAAGACCTTTTATTCCATAGTTTCTATTGTTTTATCACTTTGTGATTCAGAACAAATACTTTTTCTTTACTAGTGTAACTGAAATTCAGCATTTGGATTCCAACATTCTTAAGCTTTGACTTTATCTTAGGATAAGAGTTTTATTAAATTCCTGAAATGGAAAGAGTCATATGTAAGCCAGTGTTTGCGGAGATCCAGGCCCTTGGACCAAAGTTACAACTAGCTGCTGTCAGGCAACAACTTAGGGAAATTTTTTAGCAGGGAAGTAAAGTTTTGAGATCCTCGAGCCACACGAGGTGGAAAAGATAACAGCTAACGTGCTGAGACTTGAGGATCAGTAGTTCTGCATAAAAGGTCTTGAAGAAGGAAGTACTTACTGGTGAGGAATCATAACTGTAAGACAGTGGATGTGGACTTAGCTAACATTAAGGTGAAACAAGTGAGGAGCCTCTCTGGGGGCTGCTGCAGGATCAGTGTGAGGCACCAAGTAAGGGCAGGAGAGGACGTGCACTGAGCTGCTTGTCGCCTCTGGGGACCGCTGCAGGGTCAGTGTGAGGCACCAAGTAAGGGCAGGAGAGGACGTCCACTGAGCTGCTTGTCGCCTCTCTGGGGGCCACTGCAGGGTCAATGTGAGGCACCAAGTAAGGGCAGGAGAGGACGTGCACTGAGCTGCTTGTTCCTGCTGCCTGCAGGACTCAGCGAGTGAATGAACCCGGGAAGGGAGAGGCCAGTTATGGACAGACTTGGACCCCAAACTTATTAAACTTTTTAAAAATTAATTATTTTTTATTAAATCATAACTTTGTACATGATGCATTTATGGGGTTGGGTTCAGGGTACTACTTTGATATACAATGTGAGAGGTTTACATTGGATATTAAGATCTGGTGGGAATGCAAATTAATACATTCCTTTTGTAAAGATGTTTGGAGAACACTTAGAGATCTAAAAATAGACCTGCCATTAAATCCTATAATTCCTCTACTAGGTATATACCCAGAAGACCAAAAATCACATTACAACAGAGATATTTGCACCAGAATGTTTATTGCAGCCCAATTCACAATTGCTAAGTCATGGAAAAAGCCCAAGTGCACATCGATCCACAAATGGATCAATAAATTGTGGTATATGTACACCATGGAATATTATGCAGCGTTAATTTAAAGAAAGATGGAGACTTTACCTCTTTCATGTTTACATGGATGGAGCTGGAACATATTCTTCTTAGTACAGTATCTCAAGAATGGAAGAAAAAGTATCCAATGTACTCAGCCCTACTATGAAACTAATTTATGGCTTTCACATGAAAGCTATAACCAAGTTACAACCTAAGAATAGGGGAAAGGGGGAAAGGGAGGGGCGGGAGGGGGGAGGTGGGCAGAGGGAGGGGCATTGGAGGGATTACACTTGTGGTGCATCTTACAAGGGCATATGTGAAACTTAGTAAATGTGAAATGTAAATGTCTTAGCACAATAACTAAGAAAATGCCAGGAAGGCTATGCTAACCAGTGTGATGAAAATGTGTCAGACAGTCTATGAAACTAGTGTATCGTGCCCCATGACCACATTAATGTACACAGCTATGATTTAATAAAAAAAATTATGAATAATTTGAAAAAAAATTGTTATTGCTATTAAAAAAAAAAGAAAATTGAAAATAAAATTATAAAAGATGTAAATAAAAGGGGGGTATATCTCTTAGTTATTATTTGAGAAATTTATGTGAGATAGATAAGAAAAGTAGAAAAATCTTTACAAAAAGAGAGAAAAGGAGAGAAATAAAAAGGAAAGAAAAATAAAAGGGGTAGAAAAAACATAGCAAAACCAGAGCCCTAATTATTGAAGAAAGTAAAAATGGAAAAATAAAAATACAACAAAACAGAACAAAACAAACAAAAAACCTTAAGGGAGAAAATTGAGAAATGAAAAGAATAACAGGAGCAGAAAAACTTTAGCAAAAATGGAGCCCTTACTATTGAAGGGTTTACTGTTGAAGAAAGAAACAATGAAAAATTATAACTATAAAGAAGTAGGAGAAGAAGGAGGAGGAGAAGGAGGAGGAAAAGAAGGAGGAGAAGGAGAAGGAAAACAAAAACCTAGGGAAAAAATCAAAAAAGAAAAAAAGGAAAAAACATATATTGCCTGGACAATAGGTGATATTCTGGGGTGCGAGATGCTAATCACCATGCTGATACAGCTCTATAAGAAGGGATCTGGAAGCCACAATCTTGGCAAAGAGACCTGGTCCCATCTCCCTGATTACTTTGTCATCAATTCTCACAGTGTCGGGAGACTGAAGCTTTCCTTAGCCCACTTAACAGACATACCTCGACCTTTCCATCCCAGTCTTACAGATGAACTTACATTCTGAATCCTATGGGGAACCCAGATGATAAGTTCCACAAAGATTCTTAGTTCATAGAAAAAGGGAGATGCTCTTCAAAATATGGCATAGACTATCTAATGCATCCTTGCCATTCTGCCAGAGAGTGTGTGCTCTGGGAGAATATACTGAAGAGCCTTGGTTGCCTGACCTTTTCAGTTTTCATTTGCTTGATCTTGGTGCTGTATGTTTGGCACAGTCTTATTGAAATTTTTTTTCCCTTTGGCTTTGCCAAACCCATTCTCTCCTGGTTTTCTTTCTACTTTCATTGTTTCTCAGACAAGGGTAATGATATCCATGTCTCTATAGCCTCAATCATTTTTATAACAGTGAAAATAAATATTCATTAATGTATTTCTAACTGCCTATTGTATATGTAAACCTGATTAGTCCTCAAACATTTCAATATGATGTGCTCAAAATCAGCTTCGCTCCTTTTATTCCTCCAGTTCTTTATCACTATCTTTGTTAACATTGCCATTCATTTACTTCCCTGTTTAAGGATCTCCGACTTCAACTTTTCTTCCTCTTAACTCCCAACATCAAACTTTCAACATCAGTTAGTAAGGGCTAGGCATGGTGGTTCACACCTGTAATCCCAGCACTCTGGGAGGCCAAGGCAGGTGAGCTCACAGGTTCGAGACCAGCCTGAGCAAGAGCAGGACCTTGTCTCTAAAAATAGCCAGGCATTTTGGTGGGTGCCTGTAGTCCCAGTTTCTTGGGAGGCTGAGGCAAGAGAATCTCTTGAGTCCAAGAGTTTGAGGTTGCTGTGAACTATGACGCCATGGAACTCTACCGAGGGTAACAGAGTGAGATTCTGTCTTAAAAAAAAAAAAAAAAAAATCAGTTAGCAGACTATGTTGATTATATCTTTAAAATACTTCTGAAATACAATGCTTCTTATTAATTCTGTGGTAGAAGCCCTAGTTCAGTCACTGGTTATGTGTTCAATAATCAACAATCATCATTTTTGGCTGATAACTTCCCATTTACAGATATCCTTCATGGGGAACCCAACATTATCTCTAAAGCCACATTAATTTTTGTCAAGTCTCCTTGTTAAAAAACTTTCTAATTTCCATTGCTTGCAGCCTTCTCCAATCTGTTTGCAGCCAGCCATTCTGCCATTAGAGCACTCAAGTTTCTTATATTTCCATCCATCATTTTCTGAGCATACTACTCACTTTTCTATCCTCTGCTTTTCTTCAGATTGGTAACTCTTCTGTAATGGCTCTTTCACTTTCTCTATTACACATCTTTCAGAAGTATGTGGTCAATTAATCCTTTTGTTAATTGATTTAATTTAAAATATTTTTGTTAATTTAAAATATTAGTTTCCTCAAAATAATAACTAAGCTAGGATTTTCTGTAAAATGAGACTATCAAAAAGATCTGGACTTAAAAATTAACTGATTTAAAAAATAAAATATGAGGCTTAACACACACTACAGTGGTTATGGTACCAGCCACATACACCAACGTTGGTGGGTTTGAACCCAGCCCAGGCCAGCTAAACAACAATGACAACTACAACAAAAACTAGCTGGGCATTATGGCAGGTGCCTGTAGTCCCAGCTACCTGGGAGGCAGAGGCAAGAGAATTGCTTAAGCCCAAGAGTTTGAGGTTGCTGTGAGCTGTGACACCATAGCACTCTACCGAGGTTAACATAGTGAGACTCTGTCTAAAAATAAAAGAATTAAATATGAATTTTATAAGGATATCATAAAGTCATAAATTAGATATGATGCCTAGGTTTTACTCTATAATTGAATTATTGTGCCTAGGTAAGTAATTACTCTATAATTGAATTATTGTGCCTAAGTAATTATAATTCTTTTTATTATAAGTCACTGAAACTGACTCTGACCAGTGAAGCACCAAAGGACTGTGTCGTAAGTCATTGGTCATCTCACCAAGCACAAAGACAGGATATAGCTCCCGCAAGAGCAACTGAGATGGGAATTTGAGTCAGTCAGGAGTCTCTTGTACCTTTCACTTCTGCTTAAGACTTTTTCACTGTTCCTTGTCCTTCCTCTCTCTCCTTTTCTCGTCTGCCTTCCCCTCTCCTCTTCTTATCTCTCTTTCCCTATTCCCCTTCCCTAGTTTTATTGTTTCCAGGTCTATGTGACAGAAAACATGGTGGCCAGCAGAACACAAAGTTCAGATGTACTCATTCAGTAAGTGTATTCTCTCTTCTTTTTACAGTCTAATACCACATTCGTTTTGACCCAACTTGAATCAGGTTGCTACCTTCAATCTAACTATGGCCAGAAGGCAGGATCTTATTGCAGAAATAGCACAGTTCCCAAAGTGTAGTAGAGATGGGAAGGGCAAGTCTCCAGAAAAAAAGCAATGGGAAATTGTTAGAAAAGTTGGGGATCAGTTATTGGTCAGGCAATGAAATATATGTACAAGTCACCAAGTTAAAAGCAAACAAAAACAAAAAAAATTTGTGTAATTTAAAAAAAAAAAAAAAAAAAACCCAAAAGCTAGAGTTATAGATAATTAGTAAAATAAACTACTTTACATTTGTCTCTTTCTTTCCCTAACTAAAATATGGTTGAAATGACTTGTTGACATGATTAGCAATAAGAATAAACAGTGGTCAAAGAAACAGAATATCTTAAAAGTTAACTACTCAGTAGTTGAATAGGCAAAAGTTGGCAATACAGCAGAATACTCTAAAGGGTATTCTTTGGAGCACTAAAATGATCTAATATCCCAAGACATAACTGAAAAAATGTCCCAGAGGGTCATCATATACATTTATATTTTTAGAACTTGGGAGAAATAATTCTCTACAAATACCAGGAAATTGTTGCCATTCTAAATTTATTCTTTTTTAAGTTATTTTGAAGTTATTGTTTTTCTAGCTGCCATTTTATGTTATCTTTATATTACATGTCTTTATGTTAAATATCAAGAAATGTATCTTGATATTTCTGTTGAGGCTCAAGTCATTTAATGCTCTTGAAGAAACTCAATAATCCCATATTTAGGATGGCTAAGTCTTGTGCTCCTTAGGCAATTTCCAAAGAATAGAGAGCAGTCCTGGAAACCTAACAGAGGCTTAGTGTGTTCACTCAGAAACCAAGGCAGTTACCTCACCTTTACTTAACCCTTTGTCTGACTCTTTAACAAATCCTTTCCTATTAAAATTTTGGATACTTTCTTATCCTCATTTTATTTCTAAGGCAACTAGGATTTTGGAAAAATTTGATGCAATTTAATAGAAGAATTCTAAGTTCGTTTCCAGGCTTATTCTAAAATTTTATCTAGGTGGATTTATTTGTAAAAATGCAAAATTTACTTTTGTTGGCCCACAAAGATTTTCTTGTTAAAACTTTGGAACCTCATTAAATCTTCATTAGATTATTTTTTTCTAAGAAATATAAAGAAAATCATTGCATTTTTAGAGGGTAAGTCAAGGACAATAGAATCATCCACTACATTCAGAATTTCTCATTAAACTCCCAGTTTAGATGGGAATTTCCACCTGTCTATCCTTCCTATGAAGATTTACTTTTTGAAAAATTTTAAAAGAGTTAACCAGGAAGATGACATCTGCTAAAAAGTTAGACATACTTTATATTTCAACATATATTAAGTCATCATATTATAAAGCATGTTGACACAAAGCCTCTGGTGTCATAGGATACTAAGAATTAATGTACTTTGCATAAAAAGGAAGATGACATTTTGCCAAGACATCTAAAGTTGCAAGAAATTTTTGGTTAGTTTTAAAATACTAGGTGGCATGGCTTTTCCTTTACAGGTGTTTGGGTCTAAAATGTTGAGTGTCACCATCCTGTGAGTCACCAAGCAAGAAGGATCATCATAAGAAGGTGAACCCTTCCTTGCCAGGTGTTTTCTAGTGTGTCATTTATTGAAAGGGGTGGTAAGGCTATATACCAGTGCAATCATATAATCATGAGAAAGTTAAAGGGAAATAATTTACAATTAAGATTGAAAAATCCCTAACGCTTCCCTTGTGATAAAAAAATCCCATGTAGCTGAACAAATAATAAAGGATATATGCAAACACAAGTCACAAATAAGTCATCAGCATAGGTGTAAATCATGCTCATGGAGATACTATTAGCTAAAAGAACCCATGGGAGGGAGGGGGACAGAGAAGTATTTCTAAATATGAATGTATTTTCAGTAGATAATGAAAAAGGTGGTATTGTCTATAATCTGTACATGTGGTTCTAAAATTAAAACATGTAAAACGAATTGCAAAATAAAGGGTTCAGAATAAATATGGATAAATATTTATCCATACATATTGAATTATTTATTAAATAGATTATTTATTTATTTACCATAAATATTTATAAATAGGAGTCCTATGAATGCCTTCTTAGAGGAAGTATTTGGAAATACATTATAATAGTTAGGTTTAATGTGTCCTGAATTTATTTAATGAGAATTTTAATCCTAACTATATTCTTTTGAAAATATGGTGGCTAGACTTTACAAATTACTTAAATTTCATCTGCATTTGAGCCTAACAATTTTTGATATTCAAGCTGTTTAAAATCTCGGCATTAGTGTAGAAAGGATAAATGGGAAAGCAACTTCCCATTATATATATGTATTCAATGGATATTTTTTGAGTCTCTGTCTTACTCTTTATCAATATTTTTGGCACTCTGGAAATACAGATGAACAAGAGGCCTTTTTTCATGAGCTCACTGTCTATTAGGGATAATAAGCAGTGAAGTAAATAAGCAACACATTTAAGCAAGATAAGTAGATTGTGATAAGATTTTAAAAAGAGCACTCGGCTTTGGACCAGGAAAACCTCCACCCCCACCTCTACCTCCTCCTGGAGGGGGACCCAGCAAAGGCTTCTCCCAGCAGGGAAAAATCAGCAGCTGGTTGTGGCACCTTCTACCTCATGAGAGAACTGCCAGGTAGCACAGAACTGACAGCAGCACCAATATGATCACACACTACAATCTAGAACAAGCCTATAATAAATTCTATGGGAAGAAAGTGAAGGAGAAACTAAGTAACTTCCTGCCTGACCTGCCAGGGATGATTGATTTGCCTGGTTCCCATGATAACAGCAGCCTCCACTCCCTCACTGAGAAGCCCCCTATTCTTGGTGGCTCTTTTAATCCTATCACAGGGTCCCTGCTGGCTGGCTTCTGCCTCCATACAGGACCATTGCCGAAACATTGTTGACTGATGATTGATGCATATTCAGCCTCCCAAGAAGAAGAATAAGCAGAAGTACAAACAGAGCCATACTCAGGATCATGTTCCCCCCACCTCCACCCCACTTGGATCACAAGAAGAAGAAAAAGAAAAAAGAAAAGGATCCTGAATGGAAAAGGAAGAAAGAGAAGAAGAAAAAGAAGAACTGACATAGTCAAGACCATTCAGGTTTGGGCAGCTCCCAGGCCAGCAGCAGTAGCAGCCTACACTCACAAGACCATTGGACTTTCCACCAGGATGGCTTTTCCTGCTGTACTGTTACCTCCTGATAAAAGCTGCCTTCCAGGCTCTTGGACACTCCCTTAGGAGCATCCTGCAGTTGGGACAGAGACCAGTTCCTGCTATATTCTGTATTGTGATTAATACATTAAGAGAGAAAAAGGTGTCTCGGCCTTTTTCATGGACATCTCTTCCTCGTGGAAATCTCTTCCTCTCCCCCAGGAAGCTTTCTTTTCCTCTTTTTCATGCATTTGTCTGATTTAGGACTTGATCAGTGTTTTTGTTTTCCACTACTATTCAACATAGTGCTGGAAATTCTAGCCAATACAATCAGGCAAAAGAAGGAAATAAAGGGCATCCAAATGGGAGCAGAGGAGGTCAAACTCTCCCTATTTGCTGATGATATGATCTTGTACTTTGAGAACCCCAAAGACTCAACCACAATACTCCTGGAAATCATCAAAAAATACAGTCATGTCTCAGGATATAAAATCAACGTCCACAAGTCAGTAGCCTTTGTATTCGCCAATAACAGCCAAGATGAGAGGCTAATTAAACACAATTCCCTTCAGCAAAGCGTCAAAGAAAATAAAATACCTAGGAATATACCTAACAAAAGAGGTAAAGGACCTCTATAAAGAAAACTATGAAATCCTAAAAAAGAAATAGTGGAGGATATTAACAAATGGAAGAACATACCATGCTCATGGCTGCATGGAATCAACATTGTTAAAATGTCTATACTTCCCAAAGCAATCTACAGAGTCAATGATCTCCCTATTAACATACCAACATCATACTTTCAAGACTTGGAAAAAAAAATTCTTCCTTTTGTATGGAACCAGAAAAAGACCCCATACAACTAAGGCAGTTCTTAGTAATAAAAACAAAGCCGGAGGCATCAGCATACCAGACTTTAGGCTATACTACAAGTCCATTGTGGTTAAAACAGCATGGTACTGGCACAAAAATAGAGACATAGACATTTGGAATCGAACAGAAAACCAGGAAATGAAACTAACATCTTATAGCCATCCAATCTTCAAAAAACCAAACAAGAACATACACTGGGGTAAAGACTCCCTATTCAATAAATGGTGCTGGGAGAACTGGATATCCACATGTAAAAGACTGAAACTGGACCCACACCTTTCTCCACTCACAAAAATTGATTCAAGATGGATAAAAGACCTAAATTTAAG
>CAUYPK010077347.1:0-11517 GCA_963574355.1 Loris lydekkerianus | reverse complement strand
TTCTCTCTCGGCCTCTCCACAGGAGTGGGAAGATGAGCACATTGTGGGGAGAGCCACCAGAGAGGGCCCAACAGTGAAGAAGAGCACCCCATGAGCCTGTCGGTCTCGTGTTGAGGTTCCAGAGGTAGAGACAAGCCCCTCTGTCCAGGGGGTGGGGAGAGAGAGAATATGACTTAGGAAGCCATTGTTCTGACAGTTCCTGGTAGCTGGGCCGTCTTGTTGGTATCTACACTCCTTGCTGCAGGGCACTGTTCCACCTGGATCCAGTTGCAAAGTTTGTTTGGAAAGTTGAAGGCCTCGCTTAGTTCTGCTGGATTCTCAGGGAGCCCTCTGTGGCCTTTGCTTTATTTTGAGTGCTGTGTTTGCCTTTTACAAGAGGGCAGCACCATAGCAATTTTTGTTTTCCACATGGCATGTTCCGTTGGATTGATCACTGGCAGAGGGAGCACAGGCCACATACTGGGCAGAAGCTGCCATTCAAGCCTATGTGGGCTTCCAGCTGCCTTAATAGAAGTACTCAAGACTCTTGGGTAGTGAGCTGGAAAGCCTACAGGAAAAGAAGGGTACCTGTTTTCATTTGAAAACTTCATAACTAATAAACTGATCTCAGATAAATGTTTGGTGCCCACATGGCTGTAGTTCACTGCTTTCCTCAATGGATGAGACTCTAGTGTAGCTCACGTGCTCCTCTGCCCCTTAGCTAAGACTGTCCTTCCTCATGGGGATGGCTTCACTTCTGTGTAGTCTATCTGTACATAACCTGTTTCAAGCAACTTTTCTTTAATGGTTCTGGTTTGTATCTCATAGCTCAGTAGCTGCTAATAAAGTTAGAAGATCCTGTGTCCTGCTTTCTGCACTCTTGGGTCAAACAAGGAAGTACAAATTTGGATTTTAGTGGACAATATTTTAAGCAAGTTATCCATGTTGTTCCATAAGCCAGAGCCAGCCTCACTTTGGGCTCCCTCAGAAAGAGAGGTGTCTTGATCTCTCTATTTAAGCCCAGATAGCATCTGTGAGTTTGGTTACTCTGTGGCAAGGCTGCATGTCAGCCAAGGCACATGCTTCTATCTTTATTTTTAGTGGGTTGCCATGAGCTCACTTCTGACTCACTGATTTCTCACAGCTGTCCTGTGGCATGGGTGGTGAGTGTTCTGGTACTTAATGCTTGGCAGCAATATTATCCCATCCTGACAGTGCCAAGATCCATAAGCAAGAACATGGAGCCAAGGGGATTTTTACTCCTCACTAAGGACAAAGTATATTATATACATCAATTTTCTAAGCTATCCCATGCAAAGGTAAGTAATAATATGCTAGGAAATAATAAGCCAAGATAGGAAGTCACAGAATTATGGTAGTTGATCTTCTAAAACGTGTCATTGCACATTGCTGTTAGGGCTGCTTGCTTAGATGAGGTGGCCTGGTGTCGCTGGATTCCTAGCAAATCTGAGAGCTTCTGTAGCAGAGTATCTACCAGTGTGGCTTCTTTCTGAGTATTTGAAAACCAAAGGAGAAGAATGAAAAATTGAAATTAATTGCTAATGTTCAAGTAAAGAAACACCAAAGATAACATAAAAATTAGTAAGTGTATAATAGTAAAGATACTGTTTACTGTCAAGCATCACAGTATTTCTGCTATTTAATGGTTGAGGGCCAGCTCACTGTACCCATTCTAAGATGCACCATAGATGTGGAGGGCCAGCTCTTTATCACACAGTGGGTATAGAACATTATAAGTCTTGGTTTATTGGTTTTCCTAGGAAAATAATTGTCAGAGCTGTTGAAACTAATATATATTCTGATACCCTGCATGTCAGTCTGTAATCTTCAGAGCTGTTAACAGTTGGGCTTTTCCAATGATAGAAAATCATGATAATTTTTCAGTTACCTACCTTAGGGGACTTTCTTTCTTTTCTAAAGGCCATTAGAACGGCAGAAACAAAAAGATTAATTATCACAAGCACTATCATGACGGCACTGGTGAGGATCAGAAAAGAGCCCAGGACTGGATCTAAAGCAAAAACCTGGAAAGACAATAAGAACACTTGAGTGACTGGCAGCTTAGTTTCTACTTTACAAACAGCTCTGCGCTAATGTTCAGGATTACTCCTAAGTGTACCTAGAGGAAACTAGGGAGAGAGGCACAAAGATAATGAAAACAGTTAATGGACAGGCATGACTGACTATAAAGATGTTAAAATAATTTTGACATCACAGCTTACACAAGAAGAAAACAAATGAGTCACAGTGGAATTATGATTCAAATCTCATGTGAGTTTTGACAGTTTCAGAAAATAAAAAAATAGAAGTTTCAAGGGCTAGCAGATGCATATTGAGACAATCAGTGCACACCAACAGTGAAAATGCAGACTACCACGTCAAGGAACTCAGGCTCTAAAACACAGAGTAGTCTGACAAAATTTTAACAGGTTAACCACAAAAAAACTGGCTTTCCTTAACAGGATTTTTTTTTTTTCCATTGACTTTCTGGCAAGTGTCAAACCATTTATTGAAGAGAAAAATAGTAAGTTTACAAAGCAAGATACCTGTGCTTTGTAAGAGACCGTGAATGAGCCTCCCTTGCCACTATAGTTATTTCAAACAGAAATAATGCAGTTCTTCTTGAGCTGTACCTCCCTCAGTTTTCTAAGTCACTTCCATTACACACTTCAAAGGGCTGTTCAGAAAGAATCAAGCACCTGGCCAGGTGTGAGAGAACAAGTTCAGACCCAGTGTCCTTCAGCAGTAAGATAAGGAAGTGAGGGAGGAGCGACTAAGGGCTTATTAGGAAAGGAAAAAAAAAATTTTTTTTTTTTTTTGAGACTGAGTCTTTGTGGTAGAATGCTGTGGCTTCATAGCTCATAGCAACCTCAACCCCTTGGGCTTAGGCAATTCTCTGGCCTCAGCCTCCCAAGTAGCTGGGACTACAGGTTCCTGCCATAATGCCCAGATATTTTTAGACATGGGATCTCGCTCTTGATCAGGCTGGTCTGGAACTCCTGAGCTCAGGCAATCCATCAGCCTCAGCCTCCCAGAGCGCTAGGATTACAGGTGTGAGCCACTGTGCCCAGCCGGGGACTATTTTTATAAGCAATTCCCCCCCCCCTTGTTAGATACATTGAGCCAAGTAAAGAGAAACAAAGATGGGTTTTATTTTTTACCTCATTGTGGTGAGCAATTCCGATCATAAGACCAACAACAGTCATAGCTGAACTGACAAAAGTCCGATAGTTGGAGATGCTCCATCCGAACAACAGGTTAAACTAAAGTGGAGAAAAGCCAGTCAGTGGGAGGGAGTGCGGATGTGTGCTCAAGCCAACAGAGAAACGATGGCAGGGAAAGACGCCTTGTGGCACTCAAAATTCCTATGTCCCCTCCCCCCCTTCTTACACAAAATGCCTTTGTAATTAGAGCGTCATCATTTAGGTTTACTTGACCTTCCCGTTACCCTCTGGGCCACATTTTATTCCCATTTAGAGAGGAGACAAACGCCTGGCTTTAAGTTAGCCTGTAACTAAACCCAGCTTGCTTACTCTCCTGTCTTTTCTCCAAACTCGTGGGTTTTCTGTATTGTGCCCTTTTCTAAGAGAAGTGATGTGATTACAAGGTCACGGCACAGTGGGGAAGGAGGCACTGGGCATGGGGCTTACAGCAGTGGCATAGCTGGTGAGCAGGATCAAGATGATCAGCAGGAAGCCCACCACCTCATCCCAGGTTTTGCTCAGTGTCCTGCTGATGACCTGCAGCCTGGGGTCACGGTGCAGCAGACTCCATAACTGAACAGTTGCCAGGAGAAGCAGGAAGCCTGCCAGGTGCGTGGCAGCAGCGGTGGCTCTTAGGGCCTCATAGAAGCTGATGAACCTGTACCAGGAAAGCTGATGGTTACTCAGTAGCAAGTATGGGCCATTGGCAGGTCCTGTGATGGCACCTTCTCCCATGCTCCTGCCCCTGAAGCCCAGCAGCTCTGAACCCTGTCAGGCTGAACACCTGCTGATGGAAGAACTCTGCTTTGTAACGTGACCCTTGTACTCTGCAGATATGAGAACATTAGCAAAGGTCAGTTAGGAGCTGAAGAAGCCTTGGAATGTGACCTCTAGGTGATTTGTTTAGTCCAAATTCACCCTGGAAATCAAAACTAGCCTCCTATACTCTCCAGTCGGACCTAATCTCTGCTCTCAAGAGAAGAGTTAACACAATTAGAAGAGCCATCATGCTGATCTGTTTCCTGATCCTCCATTCTCTGGTAGTAGGTCTAATAGGATTAATAGTGCTTGTAATAGAATGATGGATGGTAAACGAGAGGTAAGGGGGGTTGCTCACCAAATTAGGTTTTGTTATGTGAGAACATTCAGAGTTTTGTGTTGCAGAAACTAGGTTACTTGGAAAGGCCCTCACAAACACCAGCAAGTTGGCACCTGGTCACAGCTCTTTCATTGCCTAAGACCTGGGCAGTGCCACACAGCAGGCTGGACGGTGGCGGCCATCACCATTGAAGCTGCAGACCTACTTTTCCTGTATGAACAACATTACATAGGGCCACAAGGACAGTACTGCACTGTCACAGCCCAGACTGCTAATCACTGAAGAGATTAGCAAAGCACCAACTGGCAATATGTGTTATGGGAATACTGGATTCTTTCCATGAGAAAGGCTGGAGAAGGTGCCCAAAGGGGCAACAAACTTATCTTGGTATGGATGAGTTAATGGATGGACATCCCTACCCAGAAAACTATTCCCTTGGCTTTTAAAGGATGGAGGAGGTGCTGTGGTTTTCTTATTTAAAAGATAATTATTTTTCATGACTTAGGCTTTATGCCTTGGGAGTCTGGGTTGCAAAATAACAACCAATGCCAGGACCTTGCTCTGGGAAATGTAAATGCATTGTCCTTGACAAGCATATACCTAAGTGCTATGAAGGCAGAGGAACTTTCCAGTGGGACCAGCAGTTAAATGGTTTGTACCCGGAAAGCTGATGTGGACATTAGCTCAAGTTCTGTTTTAACTCTGATATTATACAAATAACACATCTGGCTGGGTGGGAGGAGGAAGAGAGGGAATTTCAAAGAATACACAGGTATAACCAAGAAACTTCAGATACAAAGTAGGGCTATCAGGCTCCCTCGTACCTGTCCCGGTCATGGCGGTATCGTGCCATGTTTTTCTTGTAAAGAGAAACACTCTTCGTGTCAAGCCCCAAGATGATGAAGCTAATGAGGATTATGCTTGTGTCCAGAATGTTTCTCTTCCTACTCAAGAACCTCCAGCTCTGCCGTTTCAGCCGCAGACCCTAAATACATCACACATGGTCAGAAAGATGAGCAAGGCATCTCCCTAATAAGGCTTTATGAGCACCACTGCCTTCTACAGGCAAAGCACACTACTGGGCACTTGATCAGATCTAAGTCGGACAAATGGGTTGTGGTCTCGCCTTTGCTCTGTAGTCACTCAAGTGCTGTTTACAGAACAGGCGGCCTCTAATACAACTTCCATTTTGTATATTAATTCGTTTTCTTGGAGACCATAGACCTGTCACTTAAATAAAAACCATTCCTGTGTGCAGGCTTGGCTCCCGTAGCACAGTGGTTATGGCGCTGGCCACAAACACCGAGGCTGGCGGGTTCGAACTCAGCCTGGGGCCAGCTAAAATAACAACAATAAAAAATAGTGGGTGCCTGTAGTCTAAGCTATTTGGGAGGCTGAGGCAAGAGAATTGCTTAAGCCCAAGAGTTTGAGGTTGCTGTGAGCTGTGATGCTACAGTACTCTACTTGGGGTGACAGAATCTGTCTGAAAAAAAAAAAAAAAACTACTGTGGCATATTTTCTCTTGAGAGCAATCATTTGTGCTTTTGTGTACTTGCTCTTTGTTCACCCTTATAGTTGTCACTTAGTATCACTTATATAAGGGGTAGGAAAAACTGTATATAAAGTTTTTTTTTTTTTTTTTTTTTTATACAGAGTCTTAAGTTGTTGCCCTAGGTAGAGTGCTGTAGCATCACAGCTCACAGCAACCTCAAACTCTTGGGCTTAAGCGATCCTCTTACCTCAGCCTCCCAAGTAGCTGGGACTACAGGTGCCCACCACAGCGCTCAGCTGTTTTTTGGTTGCAGTTGTCATTGTCACTTAGCAGGCCCCGGCCTGGTTTGAACCCATCACCCTAAGTATATGTGGCCAGCACCTTACCAACTGAGCTATGGGTGCTGCCTATAAAGTAATGTTTTTATAGACTTAATTCTTTAGTTCTTGAAAATTAGAAGAGCTGTGATCTGCCTGGCAATAAATAAACCTTTAACTGAATTCAGGTTTCTAGAAAGGACCAAAATCACAGCTATAATTCTAATAACATGTCATTGTAGAGCTCCCCAGATAAAATGTGGCAACCCTTACTATTTCTCACATCTGACATTTTCAATTCACCTGTATGAAGGCATAGTAACAGACTAGTAGATAATAGATGACTTGTGAGGTGACCGACCCGGCAAAGCCCTTCTTTGATGTCTGAAGGGAAGTTAAGCTGTCCAGTCTTAGAGATGTGACGAAAGCACCTGGGAGTAAGAAAGACACCTGCGGTCAAGAGTCTTGTAAAACTTCTGCCCTCTTCTCTTCAATGTATTTTAATAACACCAACTGTTCCTATACCAGCGATTCAAATGATTCTGTGTCTCTACACTCCATTTAGAATTTCCTATAGAACTGTCATGAAAATTAAATGAGATTGCTGTTGACCTCACCGTACCCAGTTAGAACGGCTGCTTCAGACACTATTAGTATCCCAGGAATACCCTGATGTTTAAATGAAGGTGAACTAAAACGCTTCAGCCTCCACCTGGAGCCCAGAATGTTTATAAAATTCATGAAAGGCCTTGGAAATATAAACTTTCCATAAAGCTTCAAAATATCAGAACCAAGATGTGTCCCTGATAGGTTCAAAGTACATTTAAGAACAAAAAATTTATTTCCACTTCAGATAGCCAGTTCTCAAGACTGAGACTTTCCTGTTTATTTTTACTCCTGTCTAATTTTTGGCCCTACCAAAAATCCTCATTAAGTTGTTATAGTTAGGGCGGCACCTGTGGCTCAGTGAGTAGGGCGTCGGCCCCGTATACCGAGGGTGGCAGGTTTGAGCCCAGCCAAACTGCAACAAAAAAAATAGCCGGGCGTTGTGGTGGACGCCTGTAGTCCCAGCTACTCGGGAGGCTGAGGCAAGGGAATTGCCTAAGTCCAAGAGTTGGAATTTGGAAGTTGCTGTGAGCTGTGATGCCACAGTACTCTACCAAGGGCAACAAAGTGAGACTCTCTCAAAAAATAAAAGAAAAAGAAAATGACAAAGATGAAGGAGGGCAGATTTGAGAGTGACCAACTGTGGGAAGCTGAAAAGTAGAGGAATAATGCTGACTTAGCAAATTTGACAAAGTAGAAAGAGTTCAGCAGTCTAGGAACCCCAGAAGTAAGCCAGTTCTCACCACAAAACCCTAGAAAGGCTCAGAAATTGGAGGTATCAGGTATCTTCGAAGGGACAGGTTCAGGTGGAGATGGAAATAGCAGGGATTAAACAGTCTAGATTTCCTTTCTCACCAACCAAGTATTTGCTGCCCATCCTGACTTCCACCACCCCCAAACTAATGGTTTATTTCCCAATGATGTTGAACTAGAGAGAATCTGGACTCAGGAACATCGGGTACATCGAAGCAATGGCTTACTGAACAAAAGAACCAAGGGAAAGTTCACATACTGCATGGTGAGACCCTTCTCAGTTCTCCCTTCCCTGGTCTGAGAAGTATAATTCTCAGATCCTCCAGGCAGGCGTTTGGAGGCTCCCTCTGTGAAAACTGACCTACACCCCCCACCCCCCAGGTGGCGCCTGTGGCTCAAAGGAGTAGGGCACCGGCCCCATAAGCCAGAGGTGGTGGGTTCAAGCCTAGCCCTGGCCAAAAACTACAAAAAAAAAAAAGAAGAAAGAAAAGAAAACTGAACCCCCAAATAAAAGATAGATACCAGATAACAAACTAAGGGCACAGAGCTGCTAATTAGCATTTATTTACATTATTTACATTTTGTTCCTGTCTTTCTCTTTTTGAGACAGTCTTACTTGGTTGCCCTTGGTCAAGTGCTGTGGCGTCATAGCTCACAGCAACCTCAAATTCTCAGGTTCAAGAGATCCTCTTGCCTCAGCCTCCCAAGTAACTGGGACTACAGGTGACCGCCACAATGCCTGGCTATTTTTAGAGACTGGGTCTCTGTCTGGCTGAGGCTGGTCTTGAACTCCTGAGCTCAGGCAATCCACCCGCCTGAGCTGCCCAGACTGCTAGGATTACAGGTATGAGCCACTACGCCTGGCCTATTGCCGTTTTTTAAACGTGAATGGACAGCCAGACACTTGAACCTCTAACATTAAAAACTGTAGATCAAAACAAATAAAATAAAGCAGCTCAGAGAAATTAGAGAAAGTGAAAGAGAAGGGAAAAAACCATTAAAATATCCTCAGAGAATAAACAAAGGATATTGCATCCACATAAAAACAGGAGACTGAAAGAATATTGTGAGCACAAAAACAATTTTTGGAAATTAAAACATTATAGAAAGGAAAAATGCAGCAAATGGTTTGAAAGATAAAGTTGATGCAACCTCTCATATATTAAAAGAAAAACATAGTAAATGGAAGCAAAAACATAAAATCAGAACAGGGGTTCTAACATCAAAACGCTAGGAATATTAGAAAAAGTGAACAGGGAAAATGGAGAAGAAATTAACAAAGAAAAAAATGGGAGAAAATGTCTCTGAACTTAGGGACAGTTTCCAGGTAAAAAGGGCTTATCACATAACCCTGAGGACAAGAGAAATCTAAATATTTTGGGGGTGGGGTGGGGACTGAGAATCAGAATGACAATATCACACTTTTTTTTTTTTTAAGCGACAGGCTAGAGTGCCATGGCCTCAGCTTAGCTCACAGCAAGCTCACACTCCTGGGCTTAAGCAATCTTCTTGGGGGAGGGGGGAGGGAAGAGCTCAAGCAATCTTCCTGCATTTGCCTCCTGAGTAGCTGGGACTACAGGTACCCAACACAATGCCCAGCTAATTTTTTCTATTTTTTAGTAGAGATGGGGTCTTGCTTTTGCTCAGGCTGGTCTCAAACTCTTGAGCTCAAGCCATCTTCCTGCCTCAGCCTCCGAGAATGCTAGGATTACAGGCCTGAGCCACGGTACCCAGCCATCATCAGACTTCTTGGTAGCTACATGGAAACCTAGAAGGCAGGCCAGGCGTGGTGGCTCACACCTGTAATACTAGCACTCTGGGAGGCTGAGGAAGGTGGATCCTTTGAGCTCAGGAGCTTGAGACCAGCCTGAACAAGGAGGAGACCCTATCTCTTCTAAATATAGAAAACCTAGCCAGGTGGTGTGCTGGGTGCCTGTAGTCCCAGCTACTTGGGAGGCTGAGGCAAAAGGATCACTTGAGCCCAAGAGTTTGAGGTTGCTGTGAGCTATGATGTCATAGCACTCTACCCAAGGCAACAGAGGGAGATTTTGTTTCAAAAAAAAAAAAATTCTGTGAGAAACAAATTGTGTTGGGACAAATTAGTAATCCAATGTTATAGCACAATAAACACACTGTTGGACACATAAGGCTTCCAAAAGTTTACATCCCTTGCGTAGTCCCAGGAAGTTACTGGAGGATGTGCTTTAGCAAAATGAAGCAAATCAAGACAGGAAGACACGGGATCCAACAGAGGAGAAAGGTAAAGGTGACGTGAAGGGAGAGCCGGGATGACAGCTGCAGGGAACAGGCCGAGGGAATAACCAATCCAGACTGTATTCCAGGGCAGGGAGCCCAAGGCAGGGTGTCTCTAAGACAAAAGTAAACCGATACTTTATGTGATGCTATTGGACAGAATGAGAGGGGTTTTCTATTTCTAGGAAGAGTTTGGTGATGAACCAATGATAAATACATACAAAACCAAGTAAATTAAAGGGAAATAAGAAATTAGAAATTCTAAATTTCCTTTCTTTTACAACAAGTATAACCTTTTATTGCAAATAAAAGGAAATCTAGTCATAGCATATTACATGTCTCATCTTTGAAAAACATAATCCCAGTGGAAATACTCAAACTTAACATATTACTATATGGGAAGAATAACAAAAGAGAAAAGATGGGTATTAGCATGTGTTCAGGATATGTGTGGGTATAAGAAAGCGTCTTCATCCTCACAGAAAAAGAAATTTAATGAAATGTTAATAATTTATAAATTCTAAAAGAATTAGTTAAAGGAGTAGGGATGAACTGAGAACTGCTGTTTTTTTTTTTTTTTTCCCCTTGAACTATTTGACTTTAAAAATTATATTTATGACCTGGGTTCATTGGTAACATGTCTAATCCCAGCGACTTGAGAGGGTAAGTTGAGAGAGGATCTCTTGAGCCCATGAGGATAAGGCTGGCCAGGGCAACATAGTGAGATGGTCTCTTATGAAAAATTATATTTATGCATAACTAATTAAAACAATATCTTTTAATTAGTAGAATAAGATAGAGAAAGAAATTAGGCCTTCTCCTGAGATACCCAGGTACCTCCTTGTGTTTTGTGTTAACTATAAAGCAGTGATTTTCAACCAGTGTGCCGGGAACACTTTTTTTTTTTTTTTTTTTTTGAGACAGTCTCAAGCTGTTGCCCTGAGTGGAGTGCTGTGGCATCACAGCTCACAGCAACCTCAAACTCTTGGGCTTAAGCAATCCTCTTGCCTTAGCCTCCCAAGCAGCTGGGACTACAGGCGCCCACCACAAGCACCCGGCTATTTTTTGGTTGTAGTTGTCATTGTTTGGCAGGCCCAGGCTGGATTCGAACCCACCAGCTCTGGTGTATGTGGCTGGCGCCCTAGCGGCTTGAGCTACAGGTGCTGAGCCCCAGGAAAATTTTTAAAGACCATTAATTAAATTATTTTTGAAAGTAGTTCAAAGCATAGTAAGTATATTCATTTTTTACTTTTTTTTGATAATTTAAGTGTGGCAGAAGGTTAACTATAGGTCCAATGTGCCACGAGATAAAAGGTGGAATACCTGGGCCATTTACGAAGAACAATGGCTTATTTGGCTCACAATTCTGAGGACTGGAAGGTTCAAGGTTGGGCATCTGCATCTGGGGAGGGTCTCAAGCTGCATCTACTGGGGGCGGAAGGTGTTCACATGAAGAGAGAGTAAGCAGAGGGAGGGGGAGGCTCTTTCTTAACAACCAGTTTTTTGAGAGTGAGAATGTACCCCTAAGGGAGAGAGGGCATTAGTTTACTCATGAGGGATCTTCCATGACCCAAATGTCTCCCATGAGCCCCACCTCCAACATTAAAGATCAGATTTTTATATTTGAGGTTTAAGGGGACAGACTTCTGCAGTTTTGTTTTTTTGTTTTGTTTTTTTTTTTTGGCCAGGGCTGGTTTGAACCTGCCACCTCTGGCATATGGGGCCGGCGCCCTACTCCTTTGAGCCACAGGCACCACCCTGGGGACAGACTTCTTTTTTTTTTTTTTTTTTTTT
>CAUYPK010077345.1:0-70238 GCA_963574355.1 Loris lydekkerianus | reverse complement strand
GTCCCTTGCTGGCTCCCTGTATCCTCAAAGGGATGATCATAGGCAGATCCCACCGGCCAGAGATGTCTGGAGTCTTGTCTCCCCAGATTCGCCAAGCCCAGTTACAGGGAAGCTGTTACTCAGCCGCCATCTTTAATCCCCCTCCCAGTGTATGAAAATTTTTAACTACTGTGTTTTCACCATCAAAGTTTATGTTCTTGATCTTTCCTTCTTGTCTTTGTACAGCGCAGAGAGAGAGACAGCAGCAACTTCGACACCTTTAAAGCAGACTCCAGGAATGTCACCAACAGTTTGACCTTTTCAACCAAATCCCCAAACCAAAACTTCATCGCTTTCTTCAGTAAAGTCCAAGAAGCCATCATTGGGTACAAAGACTGTGATTTTCTTGCCATTCTTCATCAGTTGGACCCTGACACACTTCCTGATGGCAGAATTGGCCTCAATTGCTTTTTCCAGAACAATTCCCTTTGCAAGGGGGACAGTGCCAAAAAGGTTGGCCTTCAGGGCTGTGCCTAAGTGGGCTTTTTTGTACAGTTTATCATGCCACTTCCAGTCTCACTGGTGACTATAGAGCTTCATGACAGTACTAAGTCCACGACACTTGCCCACCCTGCCAGCGGGCACGGCGGGCCTGGGCGAAAAATTCAGTGTTTTTAAACACTGCAGAAAAGTGGAACCCTTTCTTCCAAACAAAATCTTCCACCAAACAGCATACAAACACCTAAAATATCTGTGTTTAAGTAGACAATAAAAATAAGTTAAAGAAAACCTAATGAAGTGATCTTAATGAACACAAATATTTGAAAATATCAGTTAGGAATGATATCTGTGTCATGACGTGCACACCTGAACTCAGAAAAAGACCCGTGCTGCTCCCTGTCTTTCCCAATGTGTCTGCTAAGAAGTTTAGACAGATGCATAGGAATGACCAAAACAGCTTTATTCTGCCGGCTTCCCCTAAACGCTGACCTTGCAGCCCAGCCTGCTGTGTTGAGGGTTTCCATGTGCTAAAATTGTGTAAGTAATTTTAGGGAGTGTCTCTTCCAAATTGACATTTCCTTCTCTAGGAAGCATCTTCCCTGGCATTTAGCTCCGCTGTTCGTGCACTTCCTCCTACTTCTTTGGCTGAGATTTTGTCCACTCTGCTACTCCCACAAGCTCAGTTCCCCTAGAAACAGGCCTGCCTCCTCCCGGCCCTGCCAGTGACCTTGGGTAAGTCTGCTCAGCGCTGGTGGGGTCAGGTATTAGGAAATTCACTAGTCAGTACATAAAAGCCACTTTTTCTAATATAGCTTTGTTGCTCATGAAGATGTATTTCATCCTCCATTGACAACATTGCATCTTATTTTTCAATTTTTTTTTTTTTTTTTTTGAGATAGAGTCTCACTATGTCTTCCTAGGTAGAGTGCCTTGGTGTCACAGCTCACAGCAACCTCAAACTCTTGGGCTTAAGTGATTCTCTTGCCTCAGCCTCCCAAGTAGCTGGGACTACAGGTGCCTGCCATAATGCCCAGCTACTTTTTGGTTGTAGTTGTCATTGTTGTTTGGCAGGCCCAGGCTGGGTTTGAACCCACCAGCTCCATGGTATGTGTCTGGTGCACTAGCTGCTGAACTACAAGCACTGAGCCTTTTCAGTTGTTTTTTAAAGTTTTTGTTTATTCCTCCCCTACCCCACCATAAAGGCGTTTTTTCTTTTACAAAAATAAAAAAACTGCGTGGTGAATATTTTAAAGATACAGAAAATACACAAATATGCAAGCCATATTTAAAGTTAGTATTTCAACATAGTTGTCTCAGATCTCTCTTATTTTCGAATAACAAAACTTTCCAATTACAGGGTGACCATAAAGTTTGTGTGCAATTTAAAATAATGTGCAATTTAAAATTGCACATGAAGTTTATGGCCACCCTGTATAACTGAAATCCCACACCCCATTCCCCTTCCCTGAAAGTAAACATCCTAAAGACGGCGGCTTGAATCGAACCCTTGAATGTTTTTGCACTTTTCCTAAATACGTATGTATACATAAACTGTAACAATGCATGTATCATTTTTCTGAATGTATTTCAATTATTTAAAATACCTTACAAGTGTTATTATAGCTCTCCTTTAATAAATAGCTTTAGCAACTCAACAGTTTCCTTAATATTGAAAAGAAAAGAAAAACACATTAATTTTAATTTGGTTAAAATGTTTATACTGATTGTAGTATTCCACTGTGTGAAGAAGCTGCATTTTTTTTTAATTTTAATTTTTTTTTTAGAAAATAAAAGTGTAAGTTTATTTGATATTAGAGAGAGGGAAGAGGGTGGGGGTAAGAGATGAGAAAGAGAGGGAGAAGATTGGAGAGAGCAGGGAGTGAGAGGGGGGAGAGGGAGCCACAGGATGGTGCAGCATCTCAAAGAAAGAAAGGAAGGCTGCCAGCCCCGGCCACGTTTTATTACCTGCTCTCCTAGGGATGAGTGGTTTGGTAGTTTCCACTTCTTCACTAGTACGTTTAGGTCCTCACATAGTAGTTGTTTTGCCTTTTCTGTTTTGATTTGGGTAAGTTCTAAACATATCTTGACTATACTTTTGCTTTGAAAATGTTTCTCTGAGTCCATGGCTTATCTTTTTATTTTATCTTTAGTAAAAATGTTTACGTTTTTAATCTGCTTGAATTTCTCAATCGTTTATGGGATTTTTTTTTTGGGGGGGGGCCTTCTTTAAGAACTCTTCCCCTCATATGTTGTAAATTTATTCTGCAATAATTTTTTTCCCTAACATTTTGGATTTAAGTAGCCCAAGGTTATTCAGTTCTACAAGTAGGATTTGAATCATGAAAGTTTGATTCCAGAGTCCATAATCACTGTAAAACACTGCCTGTAACTAAGCAGCAACACCTTGTCTATTGTTTTTATTACTCAGCTTTATTCTTTCTCCTTTTTTTTTTTTGAGGTTCTTACTTTTTCGCCCTTGGTAGAGTGCTGTGACGTCAAAGCTCACAGCAACCTCAAACTCTTGGGCTCAAGCGATCCTCTTGCCTCAGGTAGTTTTTTGTTTTTTGTTTTTCATTTTTATTTGAGAAGGTGGGGAGAAGGGTGGTCTCACTCTTGCTCAGGCTGGTCTCAAACTCATGAGCTTATGTGATCCACGGCCTCGTCCCCCCAGAGTGCTAGGATTACACATGGGAGCCACCGCACCCTATTCTTTCTTCTTGACCTTGGCCATACTAGACAAGGCCAATGATCTTTACCTGCTAGGAAAAGTAACAAGGTAATAAAATAGAAGAATCCAGAATGTCTAACAGGGTCGAGGGGGTACCCGTATTAACTCTTTAGCTCATTTCTGAACTCTCATCGAAATAAATGGTGCAGATGTAATCAGCATTTGGATTGAAAATTTCACAAAATATAAGTTATTTCCCCCCATTCCAGAAAAAGTGTACATTATATACATTTGTATGTAATGTGGGTATTTTCCTTTTTAAGTTTTTAAATAAATTGTGAAACTGAAAAAATAAATTTTGGATTTAGAAAAACCTTTTTGTCATAGTTACGCTTTACACCATATTGAATTTATTTTTTGTGTTTTGTGTACAGTAGGTATCCAATTTATTTCTTCCCAAATGTATTGCTAGGTAAGAGACCAGCACAGTTCTTAAATGCCCATTCTTTTTCTTCACCACGGGTCTGATCTTTACCCAGATTTTACATGTAACTATGTTTATTTCTAGGTTCTTTTCGGTTTCATGGCTCTATCTACTATTTCTGCATCAGTAACACATATTTTAATTACCAAGGTTGGTTTGATATGTCCTAGTTTCTGACAGGTGAGGACACTTTGCTCTTCCTCTTCAAAATTATATTTGTTATTCTTACCCATTTCCCCTGCAAGAACCTCCGGACAATGTTGTCATAAGGTTTGTGAAAAGTCTGTTGTATTTATGGGTTTGTTTCCTCATGATTCCTAATTATTTTCCTTGAATGATCTTGCCAGAGGTTTGTTTATTTGGTTGGTCTTTTCAAGGAATATGTTTTTGGTTTCTTTGACTCTTTCTAATTTTTATTGCCATTTCTTTTCTGAACCACGAATTATTTAAATTATAAATTTCACTGCCACAAACACTGCATGGCTGACAGCAATCTCGATATACCATCAATGGAAACATGTATTCTGATTTCAGAGATGTTAAAATGTGAATAAATGTGCACCTTAGAATTGATGAATTTTTTATACTTTGTTTATATGTAAAACCATAAAAGTTATTTTAATGCTTTCCTCTACTTTCTCTTTGACATATCCTTTCTTTCTCCTGGAGTATTTCCTCCTCCTTTCCGGTCTTTTATTAGATGAATCAGTTTTCTGTAGTCTCTTTTAGTGGGCTAGAAACTACATATTTTATTATATTTTCATCAGAGAACATGTTCCATATGTTGCAGCCTTGTTAGGTGGCTCAGTCCATGGTCCGGTTTTGTAAATGTTCCACATGTGGTTGACAAGGACGTGACTTCTCTAGCTATTGTGTGTATTCTATATATGACCATTGAGTCAGTTATTGAGAAATGTAAGTTATAATTCCATTCCATAGTAGAATTGCAGATTTCTAGTTTCTTTCTGATAAATCTACTTTTTTGTTTTGTTTAGTTGTGTTTTTTGTTTTGTTTGGAAACTATGTTGCTGGATGCATAAAGGTTCAAAATTGTTAAATCTTCCTGGTGTATTGTTTCTTTTATTATTAGGCAGTAACCCTTTTTATCCTTAATCATTACTTTCCCTCACCACTTAAAATTAATTTTGTTGGTGATTACTGTATATACTCAAGTATAAGCTGAGATTTTTCGTCACAAAATTTGTGCCGAAAAACCCGAACTCGGCACAAATTTTGTGCTGAAAAAACTCAGCTTATACTCGAGTATATACGGTATATGTTTAGTAGTTAGTATTTTTCAGATATTTTCCCCCACTTTATTTTACTTGTAATTTTTCTGTGTCATTGTGTTTAAGATGATGAGTCACTTGTTAACAACACGAAACTAGATTTTCACAATACACCTTGTCAGTCTCTGTACTTTATTTGGCAAGTCTGGTTTCTTTATGTTTATTATGATTACCGTATGTGGTATTTCACCAAATCTTAGATACCATTGGTTGCAAGATGAAACATCATCTGAAGTATAACTAAAAAAGAAAAAAAAATCTACCATTAAACAGTGATATAATGCTTACTTTGAACTTATTAAAAGTGATCTTTTAAAATCAAGTATAAATATTTTTAAAATGCTATATTGATCTTATGAATATGTATCAGTGAAATAAATTAATAACTTTATTTTTAAAAACTGTTACATTGAGAATTTAACTCTTCTGAATTAGTTTTGACTCAGGGTCACCAGTATTTGTGCTTTTTCAGACCCTGTCACTTTCTGTAGTGTCAAGGGCATTCACTGGTGATGCAGCATTTCTCAAAAGAACTAAAGGCCATTGGAACTGGGTCTTAAATTGGCTTTGAATTTATGTGGAACAGGCTTCTTTTTGAGTCCAACTTTGGGAATGTTGCTAAACCTGTTTGGTTCATCACCACCTCACTCCCTCCCCACCATTGTTTGGTTCTTAAGAGTTAAAATACTGCTCCCCTATTGTTTTCAGGCTTTTCTTCGGAGATGTCAACACCCATTATGTAGGTCTGATGCTGGCACTTTTGGTGATCATGTGTGGGCTGTCCCTGACATCCACACCACAAATACTGCATGGCTGGCAGCATTTCTTATATACCATCCTTGAAATATGCATTCTGACTTCAGAGATGTTAAAATGTGAACAAACGCGCACCTTAGAAGTGGTGGAATATTTGTTAACTTCATTTACCTATACAAATATAAAAGTTGTTTTCATATGTCATCTGTTTTTTCTTTGGTATACCTTTTATTTGTTTTTTTTCTGGAATATTTCCTTCTCCTTTCCTGCCTTTTATTAGATGAATCAGTTTTCTTTAGTTCCTTTTACTGGGCTGGAAACTACATGTTTTATTTTTATTCTTTTCTAATAACGTTTTTTAACATCCATATTTGACTTGACAAAGTGTAGTCACTATCTTTATGTGCCTCTTTAATAATTCAGGGAACCGATCTCTTTGACTCTACTCCCTCCTTCTATGTTATTGTTTTCTGATTATCATAGTTTCAACTTGTTTTTAATCAAGTTAGTTGTCATTATTATCATTGTTATGATTTTTTTTGAGACATTATCTCACTCTGTTGCCCAGGCTAGAGTGCTGCAGTGTCATCATAGCTCATAGTAACCTCAAATTATTGGGCTGTTGTCTCAGCCTCCTGAGTAGCTGGGGCTACAGGTGCCCACCACAATGCTTGACTAATTTTTCTATTTTTAGTAGAGATGAGGTCTTGCTTTGCTTAGGCTGGTCTTGAACTCCTGAGCTCAGGGAATCCACCCATCTTGGCCTCCCAGAGTGCTAGGATTACAGGTGTGAGCCACCATGCCAGTATTAATGATAATACTTACTCAGATTTGCCCACACCTCTAACAAGGCCCTTCCTTAAGCATTGCCTCTTACGGTTCACTTCTTTCTTCTGAGTTCAATTTCCTTTTTCCTGAGATACACCTTTTAGCCTGAAAATGTCTCTGTGAAACCCTTACTCTTAAAAAACAGCTTTTAGGGAGATACAATTTTTGTGGGAGGGGAAGGAGGGAAGGATATGTGGTTTCTGCTTAGGTTTACATAAGCTTATTATGCTTGTCCTCTGTCTGGGTTAGTAGGCAGGGATTTTCTCATTCTTCATTCAGTGAGACAGAAGCCTCTCATGGCTCTGGTTTAATTCCGAGTGTCAGATCCACTTGACTTGTGTAATGGGCCCCCTTCCTTGCCTTCCTTCTTATTCACCCCACTGGCTTCCAGGCCTCTCTCTCTTGCTTGCTGTTGTCTTCTGAGTTCAGGTTTGCATTAATTTTTTGTCTTGCACTTTCAGGGGTTTTGTGGAAGCAGTGTTTTGCATCAGCCCAGTCCACCTTTCTAGTTAAAACTGTATTAAAAAGTGAAATAGGAGGTTTTTATTTCAACTTCTGGTTCCATGAAACCTTGCCTTTCTGCAAAATATGGATGGTTAACTCACACATATGCATAACAAAATATTTGGGCATAACGTGCTAGGTTGACTATTTTGTGGAGGGGCGTGAGATTGAATGATGTCCAATAGGAAATTTTGTCCCAACCTTTTTGGGTGTCATTTGTATTTTTTACAAAAATGCATGCATTTACATATTACTTATTTAAAAATAAATACAATTTAATTTTGAACTTAATAAAAGGAGGAATTGGCATATTCTCACGCTAATTGTGGATGTTGCTTTGGATCTGTGCTTCTTCCTCACAGTCACATGTGCTGCTTGGACAGAGTGTTTCAAGGCCAGTAAACTAGACCCAAGTAAGGGTAAACTTGTGGAATTCATCCTCTTCAAAACACAGCAGTTAGCCTAGTCATTATGGTGCCCACAAGGCCAACTGGCGCAACTGTTGGTGGAGTTTCAGGGTCCTTTCTGCAAATACCATGCAAAATGTTATGGTATCATTTTTCCTAAACAATTTCAACATAGTCTGAAGGTAGTTGGTAATTACCCTTTTGTGAAGCATTCAGAAGCTAGTGAATTATAATTCTGAGGCTGACGCAAATACAGATTAGAATTTTGTCATTTCCTGTTCACTCCAGTCAAAATCTTTACCTTTTCAAATTCCTGATGTTTCTGTATTGTAGTATGTAAAGTTCATTGTCTACAGGGACAGTCTGACCATTTAATTATCTATCTGTCTATACCAGTGTTTTGTGGTTCTGTGGGAAAGGAACAGTGCCAGACAAAATACCAAAGTTATCTCTTTGGCATGCCGTGTTCCTTACAGAAAGCAGGGCAAGAAACACTTCATTTTATTGACTAATTTGAATAGAAACAAAGAGAAATGAAGAATGAAAACTCATAATAGTTATACCTATTGAATGAAAACTCATAATAGTTATACCTATTGATTTCCTAAACTACTGGATATTAGTAGTAATTATGTGTGATATTATTTTCTCTTATGATTCTTTATATTTTTGTGCAGAATAATATGGTTATATAAAGTATCAATTTGTTATTCTGAAGAGAAAATTTTAAACTGCTTTTAACGGCTCGGTGCCTGTGGCTCAAGTGGCTAAGGCGCTGGCCACATACACCTGAGCTGCCGGGTTCCAATCCAGCCCGGGCCCACCAAACGACAATGACGGCTGCAACCAAAAAATAGCCGTTCATTGTGGCAGGCGCCTGTAATCCCAGCCACTTGGGAGGCGGAGGCAGGAGAATTGTTTGAGCCTAGGAGTTGGAGGTTGCTGTGAGCTGTGATGCTACAGCACTCTACCCAGGGTGACAGCATGAGGCTCTGTCTCAAAAAAAACGACAACAACAAAAAACCGCTTTTAACAAAATACAAAGTTTTATGTGAAAGCTTTCAGAGCTTATGAACATATAGCTTTCCATGAAAGTGTCGGCTTGCAGGATTTTAACAATTTAAACGTTTTTGCTCTTTTCCTCTCATACTCTGTTTTAATGTGTGTATATGTATACACACATATATATAGTTTTTATTTCTGATTAATATGAGTAGGGTATAAACAATTAGGTTACAATGTTTGCATTTGTTAGGTAAAGTCCCTGTTGTAGCTGTGTCTCACACCCAGGAGGTGAGCCACGTACCCTTACATTGTGTCCAGTAGGTGGGAACACACCACCCCTCTGAACTCCCCCCCTCAACTTGAATTGAATTGAGTTTTTCTCTTATGTGAGTGTGTATGAGATTGTCTACTGGCTGCATATTAGTGTTGAGTACATTGGATAACTGCTTTTCCATTCTTGTGATACTTTACTAAGAAGAATATGTTTCAGTTCTATCTACCTTAATACAAAAGACGTAAAGTCTCCACCCTTTTTTAAGGCTGGATAGTATTCCATGGTGTACCTATACCGGTATATGTAGAGTTTTATTGTAGAACAAATACACACACGTGTGTAGCATTATTCACCAGATCTCTAAGAAGGAGCAATTTTCTTCAAGGATTAAACAGGGATGTGCCACCTTTTTATACTATCACTTGTATCATCGTTGTACATTTATTTTCTGGGACTTTCCCTCTCTGGGGAAAGTCAGCCTCTTAGTTTTTATGGTTGGGCATCATAGAATCAATGGTGGAAACTGCATATGGTCTCACCCCTTGGAATTAGGAGATCACTCTAAGTCCCCCACAGGACTTCATAACATGTGGATGTGAGGATGGCAGTGATGTCCATCCATCTTTTTGATTCAGGTATATGTGTGTGTGCAGGTTCTGATGTAGATTATATTTTTAAGAGCATTGTGTGAGTCCTTTGTGAGTGGTGGTGTGCTAATTGGGTGAAATTATATTGCAACCGATGCAGGTGTGAAATATTTTGTTGTTAACATTTAAACTCTTCTTGAAATTTAATGGACATTGCAGTATGCCAGATGAAAAACGGTTGGCTAAAAGTCAGAAGACTATTAAAGCATTTCAGAAACTAATTATAAGATGACTATTACTTATTGGCAGGAGCTGAAAGCAAAGCACTTGGTCTGACAAAACACCATTCTGGGCAAGTCAAGTCAAGAAGACAGAATTTGTCAAAGTGTTTCCCGTATGTCAGAGAGATATTATTATACCCATAAAACTTGCCTTTCTAATACATTCGTGTATTGTCAATTATTTACATGTTCTAGTGGGACTTCTATATATTCTGGGCTCCGAGTTCACCCAGTTTTCCTAAAAGTGAATGAGAATATTCTGTAGCCACAATTTTAGTCCAAATCAATGAGCAATTTAATTTTTATGTCAACTCTACCTCTAAAAGTTTCAATTAACAGTGACTTACTATTAGTTGTTGAGAGATATTTATTCTAAAAGGGTGAAAACTTTCTTTCAGCAAATGATTTTGGTAGACAATGAATTCCTATGTAGATCCATTTTATCTAATATGATCTTAAAAGGGCAGAGACTCATACATGTGGGATATACTGATTCTGACTTTCTTCTCTGAGCTCATTTCATTATCTTATATCTGTGGGTCACTAGGCAAGGTTTAGATAGATTGTGTTATGGTCTGTTATTTCACTTCCAAGAAACACAGCAGACAGCGTTCTGATGCACCTGTGTCTTGATTTTGTGTATCTCAAAACTTTCATAATGACTGTATTATATAGACACACAGCTGTTTGAGTGTGATGAGTTGCAGTTCTGATTCTCTTCACTTCTATTTACCTCCTCCTGGGTTTATTTATATGCCGCATTGCTGCTAATTAGCTTTGGGAAGGGCAGAGGGAGATTTCTATACATTCTCTCCAGGTTGTGGCCCAGTGAGGAGACCGTCACCATACCTGGAAGAGCTTCATCTTCTGCTCATTACCTTCAGTAAACAGAGACTGGCCCTTTAGTGACCAACTGCTGTGTTCACAGCTTCTAGTGAGGAGCTGATCAATTTGCCAAATTAATTTTCTTCCCTTCAAGGTAGTTCTTGGTAGATAATGCCTGCATCTGTGAGCCTTTAACTGACGACTTCTTATTTTATTTGTCTTTATTTATTTCTTGTTTTGAGACGGAGTGTCACTATGTCACCCTCAGTAGAGTGCTGTGGCATCACAGCTCACAGCAACCTCAAACTTTTGGGCTTAAGTGATTCTCTTGCCTAAACCTCTCATGTAGCTGGGACTATAGGTGCCTGCCACCATGCCTGGCTATTTTTTTTGTTGCAGTTGTCATTGTTGATTAGCAGGCCCAGGCTGGGTTTGAACCCACCAGCCTTGGTGTATGTGGCCAGCGCCATAACCACTGCTATGGGTGTTTTAAAGATGACGTCTTTAAGACACACTTTCCATGATGGAGACGTTGAAGATGAAAAAGCGCCATTTTCCCTGCCCCTTGTGACTGATTTTAATAGCTTATTGAAAATTGTGTTCTTGTAGTCACATCATGGAAATGCTTTTTGAGATTGTTGGCTAACTTTGAATTTATCAAAAGCAAGATGTGTTGATTCGTTGACTTTTGAGTGCATTCCTCTGGCCACCTAATTGCAACAAGGATGATAGATTCTGAAAATGTTCTCTCATAGATGTTTCCAGAAGGACTGGCCTCAGTGGCTGCTAAGTGATGTTCTCACTTAAGCCCTTTGAGCTCCTTGCCCTCCAGATGGAGTACCCGTCACCAGAGCCTGGAGACAATCCTAGGTGACACTTCTTGCCCCCTTGGAAAAAGCCATGGTGACTTTTTTAGAAGTTGGCTTGGAGGAGGTGAGAGTTTAGTGACTACAGGAGCTTTCTGCAAAGGTTAACGAATTCTTACTCTTGAAATCTCTCTAGAGCAGACACAGGAATTTTTACTCAGACTTCCTGCCACACACAACATCAATAAATATGGAAATGAAGGCTTCAAATCTCACTTCTGATGAAACAATATGCTGTCTAAATTCAGTTAATTGTAAGGTACTTAGTGTTGAAAGACAAAGATATGCTAATCTTATTAAAATATGCCTGGTTAAATTTAGCTATAAATTCCATCCAGGGACTCTGGCTTTCTCTACATTGTTCCAAGGCAGAATGTCTGGAAAGAAAACCACCCACTGTGCAGGGTACAGAGTTAGTAATTTGGAAAGGTGAAAAGTTTAATTATGACTCTATCTTCTGGGGAAAAAGTAAAACAAGACTGAATTCTTAATATATATTTTTTGTTTGTTTAGATTCAACCAGCTGAAGGGATCTTTTCACATTGCCTACATTTATAATACCCTGACAGGAGAAAAGCTTTTAACATTTTCTCTGTTTCATTTGAATGGAAGTTGTTTTCAATGAATACAAGGCAGAGAAAGAGTTGTAACTGAAGGCAGAGTTCAATGCAGTTTTAGACCGATTCAATGAATTCTTAGTTTTCCAGAAAATTAAAGAGCACAGCGTTTTGAATTTGTGGCTAAGGGTCTACTGAGGGATTTAGACACCAAGAGTTTCAATCCTGCCAATCCTTACTCCTTGTGCTCATATTGCTGTGTAACTTCTATTCTAACTAGCCTCTCAATACCTAGTGTCCTTATTTGTAATCTGGGGTACAATGATCGTGTATTTTTATTTATTTATTTTTTGGAGACAGGGTCTTGCTCTGTTACCCAGGCTGAAATGTGGTGATGTGATCATAACTCACTGCAGCCTCAAACTCCTGGGCTCAAGTAATCCTCCTGCCTCAGCCTCCTAGGTAGCTGAGACCGCAGGTGCACACCACCGTGCCCAGCTAATTTAACAAATAATATTTTGTACAGATAGGGTCTTGCTATGTTGCCCAGGCTGGTCTCAGACTCCTGGTCTCAAGTGATCCTCTCACCTCAGCTTCCAAAGTGCTGAGACTATAAGTGTGAGCCACTGTGTCTGGCCACAATGATTTTTTTTTTTGAGACAGAGTCTTACTATGTCACCCTTAGTAGAGTGCTGTGCTGTCACAGCTCACAGCAACCTCCAGCTCTTGGGCTTGAGTGATTCTCTTGCCTCAGCCTCCCAAGTGGCTGGGGCTCCAGCACCTGCCACAATGCCTGGCTAATTTTTTGTTGCAGTTGTCATTGTTGTTTAGCTGGCCTGGGCCAGGTTAGAACCTGTAGCCTGGATGTATGTAGCTGGTATCCTACCCACTGAGCTACAGGTGCTGCCCACAATGATGTATTTTAAAAAGAACTTTTATTTTGATTTATTTTTATAGAATAAAATATCTTTTAGAGAATCATGATATTCATATTCATATAACATTTATAAAACTGTGATTAATATATGTATATGTATTTATATACACACGCACAAAGCCATTCATAGTCCAACCACTTAGAGACAACTTACATTCCATTTTGGTTAGACTCATAGTTACTGGGTCCTTCATCTCTGCATGCATACGTATGCATTCATCTAACTGCCCATTAACAAGTACTAGATTACACAGTACCTATTTTTTTAAAATTTGTATATCCAATTACCATATGATGACTGTCTTCTCACTTTATTAAATATCCTTCCATATCATGGTAATAATTTTATTAAAAAATATTTATTTTATTTTATTTATTATTATTTTTTTTTGCAGTTTTTGGCCCAGGCTGGGTTTGAACCCACCACCTCCTGTATATGGAGTTGGCGTCCATTCCTTTGAGCCACAGGCGCCACCCTAAAAAATTCATTTTTATAATTATTTTCAGAAAATAATTTTTGAAAAAATCCTAATTTGTTGAACCAGGACTATATTGTTAGCATTTGGTTTGTTCCACATTTGTTTGGCATTGTAAACAGTGAATATCTTCATGCCTTATATCCTTAGGCACTCCTGTGATTATTTGCTTGGCCTGATTTAAATCAATTGTGATAGGCTAGGTGTAGTGGTAGCACTCTGGGAGGCCAAGGCGGGGGGATCCCTTGAACTCAAGAGTTTGAGAATAGTCTGATCAAGAGTGAGACCTCTCCTATCTCTAGTAAAAATAGGAAAATTAGCTGGGTGTTGTGGCAGGTGCCTGTAGTCCCAGCTACTTGGGAGGCTGAGGCAGGAGGATCACTTGAGCCCAGGAGTTTGAGGTTGCTGTGATTCAGAGTGAGGCCATGGCATGTTAGCCTGGGTAACAGAGTGAGACTGTACCAAAATTAAAAAAAAATCAATTATGATAATGTGTTTTAAAGGAGTATATGTATATGTCTCATCAAAGATGAATGCTTATGGTACTGTAATAAAGATATTTTCAATACAACTTTGATTCTGAACTATTTTTGCTTTTTAAAGTTGTATTTTAGATCTGTTAGAAAATATAAATTATTCAACTACTTACGGTGATCACCAAAAGATCTACTTGACCCCAATGGCTGATGAATTAGTAATGGAAGTGAAAGAAGCTAGAAGGCCATGGTCCTTCCTAACTGCCACATAGTATAATAGCCTTTTCCCCAAATTTCTATCATAATTACTAGCTGTGTAATTGTAGTCTGTATTTATTTTCTTTAAATTTTAATATCCTCATGAGAAAAATGGGCATATAATAACTGAACTGAGAGGCTGTTTGAAGGATTGAGTGAGACATTATTTGTATAAGGAATGGAGAGGAGTGGCTTTTCTGTGTGTGTGATATACAAGAGTGTCCAGGCTTACTCCCTTTCCTGGTCCAAGTATCAATTGAGTCTTGTTCCTTCCATTTCCTAAATCTCTCAGATCCCTGCTCTTTTCCCTGCCCATTCCCATTGCCCTGTACATTTGTCACTTGATTTAGGACATTGCTGTGGCCTCAGCTTGGCAGTGAAGCAATCTGGTGACTTGGTCATCCCTGGCTTTCTCCAGAATCCATGGCTCAGCCAGGCTCATGTGCTGTGTGAGGCCTCTGCCTTGCTTATCTCTGTCTAGAATGCCTCCCCTCCCAAGAAAGCCCTCCACACCAAACCTGAACTTTGTGTGCTGGGCCTTTCCCTGTCATTCGCTGCCTATAAAAGGCCTTTCCTGGCTACCAGTCTGAATTTCTGTCCTATTCTCTACGCTGTTTCAGACTTTAACAACTAGTTCTCAGTTTCCTTATGTGTAAAATCGAGAAAAATACCTTGTTGTGAGTACCAAATGGGTCAATCGCATGTCAAGTACTTAGAAATTTTCTTATAAAAATTAGGTATTATCATTTCCTCTATTAATACTATAAACACAAATACCATCACTACTAACACCACAACCACATCACAGTCATCACCACCATCACCATGACCACTATCACAATCATCACCACCATCACCATGACCACCATTACAACCACCAACATCCTAATCACCACCAGCACCACACTATTACCATGACTACCTCCACCATGCCCACCATCACAATCATCACCACCATCACCATGCCCACCATCACAATCATCACCACCATCACCATGACCACCACCACCATGACCACTATCACAATCATCACCACCACCATCACCATGACTACCACCACCATGACCACCATCACAATCACCACCATCACCATGACCACCATTACAACCACCACCAACATCCTAATCACCACCAGCACCACACTATCATCACCTTCACCATGACCACCACCACTGGGACCATCACAATCATCACCACCATCAGCATGACCACCATCACAATCATCAGTACCATCACCATGACCACCATTACAACCACCAACATCCTAATCACTACCAGCACCACAACCATTATCACCTTCACCATGACCACCACCATGACAACTACTACCAGTACCATCATCATCACTCCCTGTCAATACTATCATAAATGTTACCACCATAGTGAGCACATATTGGACACTTAACAAATACCTGTTAACTGTATGAATTTAAACTATGGTAATTGCCCCCTAACCAATATCCCTATTCTCTAGTCTGTCTTTCCTGTCTCCAACCATTTTCCATAGGGTTGCAGATGTGAACACAGCACAATTTCTTTTACAATCTAGTCCTTCAACATCAAATCATGATCTGATCCACAAAACCCCTCATAATCTACCCCTTCATGTTCATTCATGTTGCCAGCCCTCACCTCCTGGCTTCGATTGTACATACCCACTTACAGTTTCCAGAATGAATCAGTTTTTCTCTCTCCTGCTTCTAAGCCTTTGCTCACAATGTGCAGTCTGTCTGGAATTCATTTCTTCATCTTTCTAATGTGGCTAATTTGCATTTATTCTCCAGACTTAAACTCACATAATCTCCTTTTGGAATTGTGTTCTGAGTCCCCTTCACCATCCCTCACACTAGTGAGCATCGCCATCTCTGTATTTCGCTGCCGTAGTTCTATTCATTCTCTAGTAGAAAAATTTTTTTTTTATATGCAATATTTTTTTTTTTTAATTAAGTCATTTGTACATAGATCATGAATACATTTATGCCATTATGGAATTCAATGTGTTGATTATTTGTACAAATTAGAGTGCTTACATCCTACTAATTAACATAGCCTTCACCTCATTTACCCAATTACGGTGTTAAGACATTTGTGTTCTACACTTGATAGATCCAACTTGTACTTGCAATATGCTCCATAGGTGTGGTCTCCCTATTAACCCTCCCTCTATCCACCCGTTCCCACCCCTTCCCCTTCCCTCCTTCATCTTAGGCTATAGTTGTGATTCATCTTTCATATGAAAGTGTGAGTGATTATTGGTTTCATAGTATTATAGTACTGAGTACATTGAGTATTTTTTTTCCATTCCTGAGATACTTTACTAATAAGAATATTTTCTAGCTCCATCCATGTAAACATAAAAGAGGCAAAGTCTCCATTTTTAAATGCTGCATAGTATTCCATGGTATACATATACCATAATTTATTAATCCATTCATGTGTCAATGGGCACTTGGGCTTCTTCCATGACTTGGCAATTATGAATTGAGCTGCAACGAACAATATGGTGCAAATATGTTTGTTGCCAAATGATTTTTGGTCTTTTGTATATACACCTAGAAGAGGAATTGCAGAATCAAACGGCAGGTCTACTCTAGTGAATAATTTATCTGGTACCAGGCTCATGTCTGTATTTCTAGCTGGTAGACCCATTTCCTGGAGGCTCCAACCAGTTTTGTGTGGGTGTAACCTGACAGTTTTGTCACCTCAGTTTGGGACAAGTTCCTATGCCTACCTGTCTTGGAGCTTCTCTGGGTGGGATACCCAACCATTGGGATGGTGTAACACTCAGGCATAAGTTAGTAGTGGGAGACAGAGAGAGAAAAAGAGAGAGAGAGAGAGAGAGAGATATTGAGCAGGGGGTAGCTAATTGGGAGGCATTACCTGAGGAGTCACCCTTGACCAACTGGGGCAAAAGACAGTGAATACATCTCTTCCTTTCCCTCTCCCAGGTAGGCAGTTCTGACTTGCATCTCAATAAGGCTCCTTAGAAGGTCCTGGCAGGATCTACCACCAGTTGCCTGCAGCAGTGACCAACCAATTGAAAGGCAACATCCCTACAGCAGCTGTCCCCCAGCCTTGTTTCATCTTCCCTAATCTTTCTCTCCTAGACCATGGGATGACTTCCCAATTAACCTCTGTTTTAGGCTCACCTTCCAGGTACCTTCAGGCTCACCAGGGCTGCCACAGTTTCAGATTTGAAACCAGCAAGAGGTCTCACACACTTACATTCCAAAAACTACAGTTTTCAATAAGATTGAAAGCATTTGAAACAATTCAGCAGAATTTAGTCATAATGTGTTATTTTTCCTTTATTGAAGACCTGAAATTTATGGCATTTTAATAATCTGCACAGAAAAAATAATTATTTTTCAAGTCTCTGGATACTTTACATGGAAGGCAGACAGGCTGAATTCTTCAAAGACCTTCCAACTCAGAGTAACGTGACTGCAGGGAATGTCTACGTGACTATCCTTGTGTGGGGAAATCAGCAGTGCAGGCAGCTGAGACCATCAACAGTAGCTTAGGCTAGAGAAGCTGAGATGTCTGTCTGAGGAAATGAGAATTGCTCTCCCTCCCCATGGCCACTTCAGAGATTCCATTACCCTATGTCCTTGTTTACTCTTTACCCAACTTTCCTGGGGGCTGTCATCTCCTCTTTAATGACTGCTGTGGATTCTTGCACATATACTCTGTTATGTACCCAATAAAAAGGTTCTGGGAAACAAGACAGATGCTTCCACCAGGCACATAAAACAGTGTATGCCCTTACAGGCGTCCAGTTTTATGCACTAAGTTTGGTATACGTTTTGTGATTTCCTCAGTGCCATCTCCCTTGCTGGCCACTGTCACAGGTTGGGGTCCACAAGACGCCCAACAACTTTATAGATTTGGTTACCAACAGGGATCCTGTTTATATCTTTACTTGGTTTTACTGGATAACTATGCATTGATGCTATAATATTATACTTGTGGTAAGTATACCTGCTCTTTTCTAGGGGGATTTATTGTTTATTGTAGAAAAGTCTTTTGTTGACTATGTTGATTAATTCTAATACAAATCTTTTGATTAAAGAGGTAGTGTTAATTGGGTTATTCATAATTTTTAAAATGGTTATGCGTCTCAGTACAGTGACAGTGTTAAGAATTCAGCCATACATTCAACACAGTGGATACATCTATGGCAGGTGCTGTACCAAACAGTAAGGTTGCTATGAAAATAATAGGTGACTCCTGCTCTCAGGGCACTGTCATGTTGTAGAGAGGCCTCCACGGAATAAGCAAGAGTGACGTTGTCCTGCTAGTCCTGTGCCAGAAGCCAGAGGACTTTATACAAGAGGGAGTGGCTGATTTTATGGTGGGGGCAGAGTAATTCAGGGAAGGCTTCCTGGAGGAGGCAGCAATTGTGTCTTGTCCTAAAGGCAAGTAAGTATTGGTAAGGATGGGGAGAAGGAAAGGGCACTCAGGAGCAGCGTGAACAGAGCACAGAGGTAGGAATTGCTCTGGAGCCTGGGCCCGACAGCATGGAGGTGGTGGATGCTCGTGAGGCTTGAATGACATGCACGTACTATATAGGCAGGAGGGCGACGTGACCAACCTAGCAAAATGTGGCTAACTATGGTGAGAACAGAAGCAAAGACACGAAGTGAGAGACACAGACTTCCCGAGTCAAGACTCCTTTTGGAGGGAATGGAGAACAGGGCTCGGAGTGGAGAAATATTGGAATTAGTGCCTACCTGCTGGGGAGGGATGGTGAGTCAGTCCAGTCTTGTTGGGGCTGAAACTTGGAAGAATTTACTGGTGTAATAATGCCTTTAGGGTCACAGGTGACATGGTGCCTAAGGTCATCTGTAAAACCTTTTGCAAAGTTTTATATCAGTGTGTCCTTGTTTACCCTTGTATACAACATGTGATGGGTAATGTCAGAGGAGGTTGGTGAGCTCACAGAGGGGACTTCTGCATTCATTTCAGAATTGCAGAGATGTTTTCCTTAACCATCCCATTCCTAGGCAGTTGTAGCACCCAGTAGTTATTCATGGACACAGGAAAGCCTTACGTTTGCCCGTGTGATTCTAATTCCATGGTTCTAATGGTTTTTCTTGTGTTTTCTTCAATGCCCAATACTGAGACATCTCAACAGCAGTGAATGTCAATAGACCACAGTAGTAAACAGAGGACAGGTAAAGGCAAATCATTTTAAGTCGAGAAGGAGAAAGAGGCCAGGCATGGTGGCTCACACCTATAGTCCCAGCGCTTTGGGATGCCAAGGTGGAAGGGTCTCTTGAGGTGAGGAGTTTGAGAACAGCCAGAGCAAGAGTGAAACCTCTTCTCTACAAAAAATAGAAAATTAGGTGAGTGTTGGTGGTGTGCTCCTGTAGCCCCAGAAACTTGGAGGCTGAGGCAGGAGGATCCCTGGAGCCCAGGAATGTGAGGTTGCTGTGAGCTATGCTGCTGATGCCATTGCACTCTAGCCTGGTCTACAGGGCAAGACCCTGTTTCAAAAGGAAAAAAAAAAAAAAAAAGGAGAAAGAAGTAGCCACATTTACTTCCATCTATTACTATCTAGTTATAGAAGATACACATTATCTTTTCTGTAAACACTGTGAATTCATTTCTGAATACATTCTGAATTCTTTTCAGAAAAAATTAAATACTTTTTATCACATATTCATTGAAAGTGATCTTCAAGGGCTTATAGAGGAAAAATATTTGCTCAAGTAAATATAATGTACCAGAGTCAGATAGTAAATCTTAAGTTTTTAGTATGCATTGATATTCCACCAGTCCTTCGAAAATGTTAACAATTTATGTAGCTAAAATGTATGTACATAGCACACACACATGCATTCTGAGATATGTTTCTATCTATCTTTATACATATATATGTGTGTGTGTGTTCATAGAATTCATATGCAGTATAAAATGGCACACTATTTTAAATTGCACACAGACTTTATGGACACTCTATATAATGTGTGTGTAGCAAGCAAATTTACTGGTAGCAACGTTCAGTGGGTATCTGTAACTATAAAGCAAGTCATAGTGTAAAATCGATTTAAACACTGTGATTGATTAATGCAATAAATGACCATAAGATTTTTTTCCTCTCTGTACCCACGCTTTTGGCAATATCACCTTATAAAAGTGACCTGAATTTTCTATTTTTCCCTGTATCCACATCCTTGGTAATACGATCTTGCGGCTACTGTCAGTGAGAGATGAACTTGATCTTTTGGTCCTTGAATCTGGTGTGGCTCTCTGACTCATTCGGAATGTGTCCCTCCTGAGCTTAGGCCCTGAGAAACTTTGCTCATTTCTTCCCGGTCTCCTGGTGCCCTGCTGTTGTAATGACCCTGCTTAGGTCAAGGTGCTGGAGGATGAGAAATCATATGAGGGGAGGCAGAGTTTTCCCAGCTGAGACTCTTGAGCAACCTGGGTGTGATCAACCAAGCCCAGCAGAATCACCCAGCTAAGCGACAGACTTGTGAACAAGTGAGTGTTTATTCTTGTAGGCCACTCATGTTTTGTTTGTTATGTAGTATTTTTGTGGCATTAAATAACTGCAAAACCATATTTTGATATAGCAGATACGCATGTAACAATAAAATTATTATTATTATTTGAGACAGAGTCTCACTATCCTGCCCTGGGTAGAGTGCCATGGTGTCACAGCTTACAGCAACCTCAAACTCTTGGGATTAAGCGATTCTTTGCCTCAGCCTCCAAAGTAGCTGGGACTATAGGTGCCGGCCACAACACCCAGCTGTTGTTTTTCGTTGTAGTTGTTATTGTTGTTTGGCAGGCCCGGGCTGGGTTCAAACCTGCCTGCCTTTGTGTATGTGGACTGCCACTGGGTTAAAGGTGCCGAGCCATAATGGCAAAATTGTTATAAAACATTAGCAAAACACAGTAAATTGGAATGACTTTTTTTATAGGTAGCCACAGGATATTGTATTATAATATGTCAGTATGAGTAAATAGCAACAACAAAAAATTTGAAAGAATTTCATTGTCATTCTCACAGTTACCCCAAACATAGTTAATTGAATAAAAGTATCTAATAAGTGGGAGGAAAAAATTATTGAATTTAAATAAAAACTTGAGTTTTGGTGAATATTACAGCTACCCCAAAAGCAAATACAGTATGTAAAAATAGACTATGAGGGGATGATCATTTTCAAAGTGAGTTAATTCATTATCCCATGTGATTGGCTGACTCGCTGGTTGGTATTCATTGCAGTACAAACAGGCATGACTAATTTCTAACAGTAAAGTCATTTCTATTTTCAAACACTCATGAGTAGACAAATGATGCGTGATTTTCTATTATCATTGCTGTTAAAATCTTAGACTTTTAGAGCAGGGAGCATAGTCCCAGCTCTGTAACATTTAAGGCAGGGATGAAGACAATAAGAGAAAGTAAAATAGTATAAAGGAAACTGAAAATGAATGATTAGAAATGCGTGACATGAGCCAGAAGACGGCAGTGATAGAAGAGGAACATTTCTAGAAAAGTGGTCAGCAGCTTTAAGTGCTGCTGACAGATAAGGACGATCCTGGAAAAGGTCGATTTGATTTGACAATATGCCCTTAGTGACGTGGTGTGGGAAGATGCCATGTTGCTCTAGGTTGGACAGACAAGTTAGAGAAGGTAAATCTTTGAAGAACGTGGCTATAAGAAATGGTCATATCTAGGTGATATAGGATCAACTATTTTTTTCTTCTTAAAGATGAAAATATGTTAAGAATATTTAAAATTGATGGTGAAGGAATCATAAAGAGAGACAAGTATGGTTAAGAATATGGAAATGAGCATGTTCAAAGAAAAGGCAACTGTGGGTAGAGAATCATTTACTGGAATTTTGGGTTTTAGAAATGATTTGGTTATGGAAGACTAAGGTGTCATAGGAGAGGGTTGCTGACAGATTTAGAGACTTTGAGGAGTATTAGTTGGGTTGCTGTCATTGATATTGAAAGATATTTCACTAAATATGGAATTTTGTTACTATTTTTCTTTAGGAACATTAAAGATGTCATTCCATTGTATTATATATTCTCTTCCTTTGAGTTTCAGCTATTTGACTATCAGCAATATGACTATGATGTGCTTTGGTGCTTTTTTTCTTTTCCCTTGCTTGGGATTTTCTGCTTGGATCTATGGTGTCATTTATGAGTTTTGAGAGATTTTTGGCTAATATCTCTGCTGTCTCATTCTCTCTCCCCTCTACTTCTGGGACTCTAAGTATATGTATTACAGGATTACGGCAGAGGTCTTTAGGTTTTGTTCAGGTTTTACATTTTTTTGTGTGTTTCAGTTTGGATATTTCAATTTGAGTATTTTCTATTGCTCCGTCTGACTTCCACAATCCTTTCTTCTGCCATGTCAGTCTGCTGACACTGAATTCTTCATTTCAGACATTACAATTTTTAGTACAAATGTTTATTCCACTTTTTAAGTTTCCAGTTCTATAATGAAATTCTTTTTGTTAACTCATCTTGTCTATATTTTCCTCCATTTTTTTAACATACATGTATTTATAATAATTTTTAAATAACATCCTTGTCCACTAATTCCAACATCAGAGTCACTCATGGGTCTGCTTCTATTAACTGTTATTTTTTTCTTCTTGTTTATTCATCACTTTTCTTCTTTTAATGCTTTTCATTTTTAAATGTATGTTGGACATTTTTTAAAAGATAAAAAGAACAGTGGAGCCTAAACTAGATAATACCATTTGTTTTGCTTCATTTTCTCCAGAGTATTCCATGACGTCTATAAGACAAGGCAGAGGATAACCATTCAGATCCCACCCCGAGTCAAACAGCACAGGAGATTAGCTGTAGCTTTATTCAGTTTCAGTTAATCCATGTTTTCAAATGGAGATCTCTCGTTACCCTTCACCTAACTCACAACTTCCCCTGCAACCACAGAGAGACTTATGCTGCTGATATCAGGATTTGGCTGGTGGAAATTTGGATTGGAGCTTTAGTTATTTTCAGTTTACCTTCGAACTCAGTAACAGCAGAAACCTGGAACCTAAGCATTGAAGAAGACTATAAAATCCCTCTCCACTTTCCAGTTCCACCCATATGACTATTTATTCTGCAATATTCTCACAGGGTAGAATTCTTAGACCAAAAGACCTGTTTGGAGACTTGTAGTAGTTAATTTTATGTATGAATTTTATTGGGCCATTGGATCCCCAGATAGTTGATTAAACATTATTTCTTGGTATGTCTTTGAGCGTGTTTCTGGATGACATTAACATCTGGAGAACCTCTGCTGGTGACTTGAAGAAGAGACTCCATAGCAGACTGAGTAAAGCAGACTGCTCTCCCCAATGTGGGTGGGCATTATCTAATCAATTGAAGGCCTGGATTGAAAACAAAGGCTCAGTAAGACAGAATTCTTTCTCTCTCTGCCTGCCTATCTTCAGGCAGGGATATTGATTTCCTCCTGCCTTCAGACTTGGACTCACACTGGACCTTATGCCATTGGCTCTCTTTGTTTTCAGGTCTTTGGCCTTGGACTAGAACTATACCATTGATTCTTCTGGGTCTCTAGCTGGTCAGCTTGGACTCCTTGGCTTCCATAATCTCTCTCTCCTATCTATCTATCTATCTATCTGTCTGTCTGTCTGTCTGTCTGTCTGTCTGTCTGTCTATCTATCTATCTATCTATCCATCCATCCATCCATCCATCCATCCATCCATCCATCCCATCCATCCATCCATCCATCCATCCATCCATCCATCCATCCCATCCATCCATCCATCCATCCATCCATCCATCCTTCCTTGCTATTGCCCCTGTTTTTCTGGATAGCACTGACTAATACAGGACTCTTCCAGAATTCAGCCTGTCATGCCATCTCTGATTGTTCCTAAAAGTTTGTTTTGCTTTCCTGCATCCCATTTGCAGCATGCTCTGGTCCATCCTTACCTAGACTACATAATCGTTCCCAAATGTGGAAGCAGCTGATGAGCTTTGCTTATCTATGAAGGGCTGGCTCTTCTCTGAGATGTAGCTCCTTGTGGCTACTTTGGGGCCACTGATCATCAACAATATGCTTTTAGTTTCTTTGGTGTCTTCTGCTATAAGAGATGTGGAGGTCTTTCATGACCTTTTACATCCTACCTGACAGTGGTCCTCCTTCACATGGATACCAATGCTGTGTAGCCACTAGAGGAGAAGTAGGGATGGAAATAAAAACTTGAACCATGGCCAAAGTCATGAATAAATAAATGAGCATTTGTATGTATGGGTGTGGGTAGGCTGTGATGGGTGTGATTTTTTGATTACTAGATGGCTGTAAGGAAAAGAATGGTGTAGTATAGCAAGAATCTTCTCATAGGGAGAAGGGACCAAGATACAAGAGCTCAAGGATATTAGATCCTTTATAAGGATGCAAGAATACTGTGGGAACAGCTAGAAGGAAGATCGACAGAGACAGGTGAAGGGGTTGGTGTGAAGAAACACAATTTGGGGATGAAAGTATGTGATGAGATTGTTGACTAGAATTTCTTGCATTTTTGGCAAGTGGAAAGAATGGAGAGAACAGGGTCAGTGTGATGGCCACGTGAAGTAAGACATCTGTGCACAGTGAGGTTCTAATGTTGTCAGAGGCAGGAGGGGCCAGTGCAGTCCCTGATGGCCTTTCAGTGACACAGTATCAAGAACCTCTGCTCGTGATTGGAAGAATACTCTCCATAGGCCATTAGGACCCAGACTACTTGTGTTTGTCACTGCTGTGCTGTCAAGAGAGGCAGGCTCAGGACTGTGGAGGGGTGATAGAGAGGCCAAGTTTGCTTGCAGGAAACATCTTGTAGAGAACTAAAATTATTTCCTTGCAGTTTTTTTTTTTTTTTTTTTTTTTGGGCTGGGGCTGGCTTTGAACCTGCCACCTCTAGTACATGGGGCTGGCACCCTTAAAATTATTTTCTGAGATCCTTTCGATATAAAGGCTATCTGCAGGGTGTGTTGGCACAGTCCTGTTGTCACAGCTCTTGGCTGAAGAGGGAGAATCACTTGAGGCCAACAGTTCAAGGTTGCAGTGAGCTATGATCATGTCTGTGAATAGTCACTGAGCTCCAGCCTGGGCAACAAGACCTTATCTTTCAAAAAAGAGTTACCATTTATTGAGTATTGCACTGGAGTAGATGTACAAAGACACTACTCTTGACCTCACAATATGCATTATTTTAATATAGTCTTCATCTTTCTTAAGAGGGTGGTGCTGGAGTTGGTTGCTTTACTAGTAATTGCAGATTTTCCAGGGCTGGCAGAATGTAAGTTGAGATGTACAGCAATAACGTGGGAATTTCAGGTCCAAGGTTTTCTATTTTAATTAGAAATGGATAGATACTTGATAGAATAGACGGATCACTAGACTTTGACCCAGAGTACATGGAGTTGAATGCCAGCTTCTCTATTTCCTCGTTGTGTGACTTAGGGCTTACTTGGTACTTTCTCTTTGCCCCGATCCCCCCCCCCCCCAAAAAAAAAAAAGCCCTGTAAAATAGGACTAATAATCATACAGATTTGTAAAGGGCATTAAATAATGTAATGATTATGGACATACAATAACAATACAAAACTACTTCTTCCTTCTTTTGTCTTTCCTGACCTTATTCAGGTCTCCTAGTATCATCTTTGCAGAAAATGGTTTTAGTTTGAACACAGACTGTCTTGAAATGTGATTACTTACATATATGAACAATTTACAACTGTGTTCTCTTTAATCACAACCTTCCTTTTTCAATGGGCAGAAACATAAACAGGCATTTTCTGGAGTGCAAGAGCCATTGGGACAGGCTTGAATTTTCCCCCGATGAAGCAGAACTAGCAAAGATTCATTTCAAACTCCTAGTTTTGTCTCACACTTGGCCTGTAAGAAAGAAACTAGTTACCCATCAGTAGAAATGAGACAAGCCGTGTCTTCAACAGTCTCTGATTTGGCTTAATGCAAAGAGGTAAGGATTCCTATGCCATAGTTCTAACCTCACCTTGTGTAGAAAAACTCAAGAAACAGGTTCCTAAACACAACCAGCCATGATTTTCTTTAAAGCAACAGCTGTATTAAAAGGAAAACAGTCTTCATCTTCTGATTTAATATGGCTAGGCATGATGTTTCTTTCTTTTTTTCATTTATCCTGCTTTGGTGTCCTCTGAGCTTCCTGACTTCTGTGGTTTGGTGTTTGACATTAATTTTGGGGAGAATTCTCCTTCACTGTTGCTTTAAATATTACTCCTAGAAGTCAGCCTGTCATGCCATCTCTGATTGTTGCTAAAAGTTTATTTTGCTTCCCTGCATCCCAATTGCAGCAGGCCCTGGTCCACCCTTACCCAGACTAGGGTTAGGGTTAAGGTTAGGGGTTAGGGTTAGAGTAGGGTTAGGTTTAGGGTTAGGGTTGATTTCTTTTCTCTCTGGTGTCCCATTGTGGGTGCGTGTGTTATGCTTCTTGTAGTTGTCACACAGTTTTTGGATACTGTGTCTTGATTTGTTTGTTTTCTTCAGTCTTTTTTTTCCTCATTGCTTTCACTTTTGAAAGTTTGCGTTATCGTATCTTCACACTGAGAGATCTTTTTTAGATGTGTTCTACCTACGGCCCATCAGAGGCATTCTGCGTCTCTGTTACAGTGGTTCTGATCTCTGGTGTTTTGTTTTGGTTCTTAGACTGTCCCTCTCTCTGCTTATGTTATCCACCTGCTTTTGACCTTGTCTGTTTTTCCCAGTACAGCCCTCACCATGTTGATGATAGTTTATAAAATTCTTTTTCTGATACTTCCATCATCCATATCTGATCTGCTACTGATGCTTTTTTAGTCTCTTCAAACTATGTTTCTTGTCTTGTAATATGCCTTGTAATTTTTTGTTGAAAGTCAAGCACTGTGTATTGACTAAAAAGAACTGTGGTAAGTAAATCTTTAGTAATGTGGTAGTAAGGTGTACGGCAAAGGCAAGTGCTCTGTAACTATGTCTCAGTCTTTGGTCAGCCTCTAGCTCAAGACCAGTGATTTTCATATGCTGTGTGGGAGGCACTGCTGTGCCACGAGAGGATCTTAGGTGTGCTGTGAACATTTTTAAAGATCATTAATTAAATTATTTTCAAAAGAAGTTCAGAGCACAGTAAGTATATTCTTTTTTTTTTTTTAACTCTTCTTTTTGATCAACATAATTTAAGTGTGTTATGGATGTTTAACTGTAGATTCAAGTGTGCTGTGAGATAAAAAGGGTTGAAAAACACTATTCTAGACTGTGTTAGACTTATAGTAGACTTGCTAGTGGTTTTCAACCCTTTTGTCCCTTTATCTGGGACAGGATGGTGAGAGAGGGCAGGAGCTGGGTATTTCCTTTTCCCCAGGTAAGGTACACTCTGATAATAGTGCAGCAAATTAGGCATTGGTAAAACGCACTTTTTAAGAGGAACAATGCTCTGGCATGTTTCAAAATCATTCCTTTTCTTCTCTCCCTGATGGAAACTGAAGGAGATTTTTTTTTTCTTGATATTGAGAGGACCTGGTAGAAGTTCTGGAGGTAAAACTCACAGAGATTTCCCCACATGACTGGGTTGCTCTGGAGTTTTAATCCCTGAAACTTGTCCACATGGAGTCTCCAGCAATTTGTTAATTACAGTTCCTATTTTCCTACCCCACACTTGCTCCCACTGAGGTGTTTGCTCGTGAAGTTTTTTTCCCTCTGGTGAATTGTGGTTCTCTTTATCTGCTTTCCTGGTGCTTGAGTTTTGGGGGCAGTATTTTGCCCTGTGACTTCACTTCTCTGAGGGAATCTAAGAAGTGTCAATTCTTCAGTTTGTCCAGCTTCTCACTTGCTGTTAGGGCAGCGTGGAGACTTCCCAGCTCCTGAGGAGCCAGACCGGAAACCGGAAGTCTCCACTATGATTTCATTCTTGGAAAGTTTATTTTACAAAGCAGCCAACTTACATTGTGAACATATCTGTATATAAGAACCAATGTACAAAGTATAAACTGAATAAAAATATACATTGTGCTGAGGTGGGGAGGAAGCCACAAGACTGTTTCAAAAACATGTAACAACAGGTATTAAAACTCAGATTTGATTTCATTAAGGGGCATTTAGCTAAGTGTGGGTTTGCTTATATATGACACAAGCATTCTGACTTTATATATTTCGAGGTTGACAGAGCTTTGGCTAGTGACAACACTTCTGTGCATTGATATTTATTTAAATTTTGAAATTCATTTCACAAATGAGATGGGTTCACTATAAACATTTTAAGATATAAAAACATGTATGCCACTGAAGTACTTTAAAATTCTGTGAGTATGTCACTTAAAAAGAGTCTGAGTTACTTCAGGAGTAAGTAATGTTAATTTAAAAATCCTAAAATTATTTCCATCTTCTTTGGGTATGGCTACAAATCTTCTCTGGAACATTTTTTGAATATGAATTATGATGGAATTGACTAATGAGAGATGTGTACATTAGCTGATTGAAACCTCTGGAGTTTGAGAAGGTGGCTAAGTAATTCATGTGGGTTTGTTTGAAACATTATTTATTCTGTTGTTTAGGAATGAAAAACTTTCTATGGTTCCTAGTTTTTTGCTGCTCTTGACAGGGAAGGCACTAAAACTCCAGAGAGTTTAAGCATTAACTCTTTGTAACATATGCTTGTAATTAAAAAATTCAAAAGAGTGCAGAAATATGTAGCATAGAAATTAATGGTTTCTTAAATTATTTTCTGACAATGGCCATTCCTTCATCACAGCTACTGTTAACTTACATATGTTTTCCAGATTTTTCTTTTGTATGCTATAATAGTTATAATCATTATTGATGTATATTAATTCATCATAATTACTATTCTGGCTCTAATTTTTTACTTATGATATTTTGTACATTTTTCCTTGGGTTATAAAGATAATAGACAATAAACTCATTCAAATATTGTTTCCTTGTTTATTTTATCTCCTTATCATAGTTTTTGTTACCAATTATTTATGGTTAAGTATCTGTGTTGTTTCTACTTTTTCCACTAAAAAGTGAAAATTGTTTCTAAGGAAACAATGATGAAAAGATTATCTTTGGGCACTCAGAGGGCATTTCCTTGGAAAAAATTCTACAAGTGGAATTGCAGATTTAAAGAATAAGCATGTTTTCAGTTTTAATAGCTGGTGACGAATTACTGTCTAAAAGGCTTATGCTAATTTAAACTTCTGCTTATCCATTTGTCTCATAACCCTGGTTATTTTCTGTCTTCTTAGATTAATTTGATGGGTTAAAAGTCTTATTTTAAGCTCTCTATATTGGTGTTCTAATAGTATATATTATATAATGTAATATAATATTATTTGTGAGGTTGAACATTTTTATATGCTTGGTTTTCTTTTCTTTTTTTTTTTTTTTGAGACAGAGTCTCACTTTGTCACCCTTGGTAGAGTGCTGTGACGTCATAGTTCACAGCAACCTCAATCTCCTGGGCTTAAGCCATTCTCTTGCCTCAGCTTCCCAAGTAGCTGGGACTATAGCAACCTGCGACAATGCCTGGCTATTTTTAGAGATGAGGTCTCGCTCTGGCTCAGGCTGGTCTTGAACCTGTGAGCTCAGGCAACCCACCTGCCTCAGTTTCCCAAGTGCTGGGATTATAGGTATGAGCCACTGTGCCTGGTCTTATATGCTTGTTTTAATTAAAGCAAATATTTTAGTGAATGCAATTTTTAGTTAAATACTTTACCATTTTGCTAGTTCAAACATGATTTTATAGTTAACCAAGTTTTTTCTTAAATGCATGTTTAAAGAAGTAAAGCTAATTGATTTTTAAAATCAACCAGATAAAGTGATATATTTGGTTTTGTTCTAGGCTCTGGGACACTCCTTTTGTAAACTCCTGTAGTGAGTAAGTCTAGCTGAAAATCGTAACTTGACAAAGCTTAATTCACTTGACGATTTACGTGACATCTGACATGACATCCTCAAAATTAAGCAGTTACATGCATTTTTCTTGTCATTCTTCCCCAAACAATACAGGACAACAACTACTTACACAACATTTCCATTGTAGTAGGTGTTATAAGTAATCAGGAGATGATTTAAAGAATATGGGAGGATGTGCGTAGGTTACATGTAAATATTTAGGCCATTTTGTACCAGGGACTCGAACACCTGCAAAGTTTGGTATTCGCAGCAGGTCTTGGAACTGATCCCCCGGGACAGGGAGCATCCTGTTCTTCGATGAAAAGCCTTCAAATTTCAGATTTAAGATTATTATTTCCTGACCAGATGAATAGCTATTTACATATGAGTGTTTTGAGAGAAAATGAACGCAGGCTATCATCTTAGCTGGCCTGTACTTCAGTTTCTTAACTTAGTTCTGGCATTGATGACAGTGAGCTGCAGTCGTTTGAAGACTCGTTGAATCTGGTTAAAGTCCCAGTATAGGTAGGGGTCTAGCTTCCCCTGCCCCAAAGAGCTCAGGGGGTGAGTTCTACCCTCACTTCTGTGCTCCTGTTCAGATTCCCTGGCAGCTGTGTACTCCTCAATCTCCATGTCCATGGGATCATTTTCCTTCAGGCTGAGAGTGTTTTTTGGAAGAAGAAACCTCCTATTCTGGGTTCACCTTCCTTCCTCTTTCTCCACTTCGCCCGTTCTTTTTTGTAAGACAGGGTCTTGCTTTGTTGTCCAGGCCAGAATGCAGTGGCATTATCATAGCTCTCAGCAGTCTTAAACTCTTGGGCTCAAGTGATCCTCCTGCCTGAGCCTCTTCAGGACCTGGAACTACAGGCACATGCCACCACACCTGCCTAATTTTTCTATTTTTTGTAGTGAGGAGTCTCACTGTTGGTCCAGCTGGTCTTGAATTCCTGGGCTCAAGAGAGCCTCCTGCCTCTGCTTCCTGAGTAGCTGGGACTACTGGTGTGTGCCACCACATCGAGCTAATTGGTGTTTTCTTTTTTAGAGATGGGATCTTGCTATATTGCCCAGGCTGGTCTCAAATTCCTGGGCTCAAATAATCCTCCCACCTTGGCCTCCCAAAGTGGTAGGATTATAGCTGCGAACTGCTACACCCAGTCTATTTTGTCCATTCTTAACTTAGTTGCACATTCTCCTTGGATGCTTGAATTGGTCATTTCCTGCATTTCTGGATCAATACCCAAACCCTTTGCTCTAAATCCCTACCTTACTTCTTATATCTCCCCTCTTTCCTCTTCTGGCTACCCAGCAAATTCATTTTCACAGTGGTTTTTCTTTTGTGCAATGGCCCTTGTATTTCTGGAGCTTAAGGGACCCCTGTCTCCCCTTGAAGCCCTTCAAAAGTCCCCTCCCCTTGAATCATGTTCTAGTAAAGGGGAGATAGGAAGAGGCTGGCTCTTGTCTTATGCTTATACCCTCACCCTGGGCCAGACCTTTCCATATCTGTTCACAAACCCCTCTGCGTGGTAAACCATTCCTCCTTCTTCCCTGCTTTTTTCTATATTGGTTCATTTGCTCATGGACTCATTTATTCCTAAGGTATTTATTAAGTTTCCACAAGGTACATAAAGCCCCGCTAAGTGCACTGGGGGTGGAGGGCATTGGAAGAGGGAGGGGAAGAAGTTATCTCACCTTCCCTCAAGGAATGTGCAGTCTAGACGGAGACCCAGGCATTTATTTATAGAAAAGTTGATACTGCATATGATTAAGTGACAAATGTTAGGTACAAGTTGGTACAAGCAACATGTGCCTTGGGATGTCAGAAAAGAGAAAAATTTCCTTTGACGGGAGGATAAGGATGGGAGGGAGGTGTGTAAAGGAGCTGGCCTTGAAGCATGGATAAGATTTGCAAGTCGGGGGAGGGGGAGAGAATTCCAGCAGGGAGGAAGGAGATAGGGCAGGTAGAGGCAGCCCTGAAGGGAGGGTGTGGACATGTAGAGACACCACTCCTCAGTCATTTGAAGGAGCCCTGGGCACCACTCCTTTTGGCTGTCCTTTCATTTTTTATAGCAAATTTTCGAATGGAAACGCAGGAATGAGTCTTTCTTGTCTATCTTCCGATAAGTGTTCAATTTCGCATGTATGTGTCTGAGCTTCTCAGGGGCTCTGAGGAGGTGTTCAAGCCTCCACGAACATTCTGTCACCTCCGTGGGGGCTTGTCTGTCTTAGAAATGGTCCTGTAGATTTATCACATACCTGGAAATGTTTCTTTTATATATATACATATACATAAATAAAACATACATATATGTTTATGGACTATATATGTTTATATATATACTATATATATATATATACATATAATACATTATATATATATAATTATATATACATATAATACATTATATATATATAATTATATATATATATTAATTATGTGTATATATATATATATATATATATATATATATATGTATAATGTCTTCAGACTGAAAGATGACATTTTTTTCACCCTTCCCTCCAGTCTAGATTAATATCCAAAGTATAGCTCTGATATTGAGTTGAGGTTTGAAGAAGATTCAGTCTGTTCGGTTGGGAACTTGATCCTAATTTCTATATGTGTTGAGCTAGTTCCCCTCTCCTCTCTCTCTCTTTCAGTTTCTTTCTCTATCATCTATCTGCCATCTCCTTCTCTCTTTCTTTTATCTCTACCATCTCTCTCTACTCACTACCCTCTGTCTACCCACATATGTGTATGTAAATTTTTAAACATAACGTGGTGCAGGGGCTCACCCCTGTACTCTTTGCACTCTGGGAAGTCAAGGAGGGAGGATCCTTTGAGCTCAGGAGTTCAAGACCAACCTGAGCAAGAATGAGACCCTGTTGAAATAGAAAAATGAGCTGGGCATTGTGGCAGGTGCCTATAGTCCCAGCTCCTTGGGAAGCTGAGGCAGGAGCATTGCTTGAAGGGAGTTTTTGAAGTTGCTGTGAGCTAGGCTGGGGCCACGGCACTCTATCTAAAAAAAAAGAAAGAAAGAAAGAAAAAAGAAAAAATATATACAGGGTGGCCATAAGGATCATGTGCACTTTAAAATAGTATACAATTTAAAATTGCACACGAACTTAATGGCCACTCTGTACATAAACATACTCCCTTATTTTTAGTGAAAATTGGATTAAAATAGTATTGTAAAATCAGACTGTCGATAAAGTAATCTTAACAGAAATGCATGAGAACAAGTCACCATCCACCAAAAAAACCGAGACCAGCAAATACAAGAGAGAATTTTAGAATAATTGTAATTTAAAGTGGCTTGGAATTATTTCCCCACTCAAAATCAAGTTTTTTTGTTTGTTTGTTTTTTTCAATGTGAAAAGATTTGGCAGAGGGAAAAATCACTCCTTTTCCTCTGCTGTATAGTCAAAGAGCTCGCCCCTCTCTGGCCATTTGCAATTTTTCCACGAACCTTGGCAAATGAGTCATGGGTTGTAAGGAACACCCAGTTCCATGAGTTGAGCAGCAGCAGTACAAACAGAAATTCTGCTTAAATTGTGCAAAATACTTACCTACGAGGGGGAATGAGACTAAGAGAAGGCTCTTACAGGGTGTTCCCATGTGCCATAGGGCTGTTTAAACTGCAGATGAGTTATTGGTTTTAAGTCCCATTCATAGTGCTGACTTAGCGTTCATTCTGTTTCACAGGTTTTTTCATACATCTGCATCATGTATGTTTCTTTGCACCCACCATGATTTCCTCAGTGAATGTTGAGTCTCCAAGTCCTTTGCTCATTCTTTCTCTCTTTCCCCCTATACCTAATTATGAAACAACTTCAAATAAATACAAAATTTTTTGAACACAAAGCATTCTGCTTCTTGTGAACAATCGACTAGTTTTTCCCCCTCTTTTTTCTCTTCAAGAGTTCTAATTCACTTGGAGTGCTGTGCAGTTGGCCGGGCCTGAGATTTCTGGGAGCTGTAATTGTGTCTCATTAATTCTTACAGTCATGTAGGGTAACTATAAGGAACGTGCAATTAGTGGTTTGGTCAATGAACAGAGCAGTTAACCAGCAGACAAAGGGTGCGGCTCAGGACCCATTAGTCTGAAAGGAAGTGTGAGGACCGTCCCTGGCTCCAGGAATGTACTTGGACAAGTTTGCTCTATTGGACAGGCTCAGAAGATGATGTTTGTCTTTTTGCTAAACCAGCTTTTTTTTTTTTTTTTTTTTTTTTTTTAATTGGCATGGTATGTGTTTATTCAAACACTTAAGAGATTCCTGAGTATTCTGCAATCCTATACTATGCCTTTTTCTCACCTCATGTTAGCTGGCATAGGCTTTTTCCCCCCACTGTGCAAATAAACCCCAAATACACACACAACAAAAAGCAAAAACAAGCCAAAAACCAACCAACCAACCCTCCACAATAAAAAAAAGAAAAGAGAGAAGAAAAGCGCAATTCTGCTTTACTGAAGCGTATTAAAGATAAAAGTCCTTAGCTGATCCCTTGTCATCAGAAAATAAATGAATGTGGAGACCAATAACATTTAAATAAGCTGTTGCATTGTCATTCAATCATACCCTCCATGGTCATCTCTATAAAGTGGACCTTTATACTTCTGAATGGAGGTGCTTTAAATATATGCAAATGTATGCAGATCAGCATATGAGTTTTAAAATGTTGCAGGCCTTATAGCTACAAGTAACCTCAATTGTGTGTTTCCTGTGAGAAAGTCTTGTCACGTTACTTTAGAACTTCGAATACAAAAGTTAACCCAAAAGAATTAAGGTTGCTTTTCCTGGGCAACAGGCACTGTAGCATCTTTGCCTAGGAAAACCACGTGAAGTTTGCAGATGGAACCCTGTGACATGCTGGAAATGTGAAGCGATGATTATACAAGAAAATGGATTTATCAATAATATATTGCCCTAGGGTAAATTCTGCGCTCAAGCAAACAGTTCTTCAAATAGCATGACATGTCTCCTCCTAAGTAAAGCATACATTTGGAATCAAGAAGGAATGATTACATTGACTTTTTAAAAATGAAACCAGCTTAATTATTAACTTATTTCCTGAGTCAAGCATAGGTCTGAAAATAAAGGTAGGGTTTTGTTTTTTTTTTCCCTCTTTCTCCAAACCTGTCTGCTGTTTTTATCTTCTTGGGATTCAAATTGGAAACAAAGAAATGTTAAAAAAAAAAAAAAAAAAGAATTCTCTTAGGCATTCTATTAGAGATTCAGCTGTTTTTTTGAATAATTAGCTTCATTTGTTAAATATTTGAAACATGTTTTTTTTTTTTTTATTCTGAGATAAAGGATAGCATAGTGGAAGCACAGTACAAACCATATGCATCCTTCAGAAGAATCTATCTTATCAATTAATAAGGAGTAAGCCCATGCTACTTCCCTTTTTTTGCTTATTTAGATTTTCTTCTCTAAGGAAATATTATTTTTTATTCAAAACATTGTAAAGTTTCCGTCAGTGACATGCTATGCATTGTTTCAGAACTTGGAAGAAGGCCAGAGGTGGGGGAATTGGTTTCAGTCCTGGCTGTACACTAACTAGCTGGGGAGAGCCAAGGGAGAGATAACCTCTGTGGCTCAGTTTCCTCATCTGTAAAATGGGGATTTTTTTAAAAAAGCAAAGTGATCGTTAAACTTTCTTTTAGTTGTGCTCTTCTGTTAATCTTTGGAACAACAGTGAGACCATTTTAAGTGCTGTTTAAACACAGGATCTGCAGGCAAGTTATTCACTGCAAAACATAATTTGGGTTTTCTGCTGCCACTGAGGGTTTTGACTTCATTAAATTCTGGTTCTGGCATCAAATTAGTCATGAAAGGCTTTGCTCTCTAATCATTTTTTCCTCTTTATCCTAGTTTGTCTGACTGCTAAATATCCCCCTTGTTTCCTAGTGAATAAGACTCCTTCACGTTTCAGGAGAGGGGTTTAATTATCTTGGTCAGCAGGTGTTGTGTGCCTGCTAGTATCTGTGAGTGGTCCCTACCCGTCTAGGGCTTCATGGATTGCATCAGAAATCTCAGCAACAGATTCTCTCTTCTGTAAGAATGGGACTTTTTTCTTTGGTTGCACATTGCTTTAAGAAGTAATGTGTCTATGGAAAATAGTTTAGAAACCATACAGGTGTTAAGTTTCTCATAAGGAACAGTTTGGTTTCACCTACAACCCCTTACTCTATTCAGGAAAAGAGTCATTTACGTACGGATTGGCCAGCCCTGTCCCTGTCAGTCGTGGCTGGAATTCCTCATACTGCTCAGCAGTTAAGATCCATCCTATGTTTTTGGTTTTCTAGTCCTATATGACCACTCCCTTCCCCCCCCAAGACTTTACCTTTAATAACCTTTCAAGTTTTTAAAGATGTTTTCTTCTCATTAGATGGCACTGGGCAAAGATGTCTTTCCATTTTATTTATTTATTTTTTTTGGTGCCAAGATTTTCTTTACTTTTCCTTTCTTTCTTTTCTTTCTTTTCTTTCTTTCTTTCTTTCTTTCTTTCTTTCTTTCTTTCTTTCTTTCTTTCTTTCTTTTCTTTCTTTTTTTTGTAGTTTTGGCCAGGGCCAGGCTTGAACCCGCCACCCCCGGCAGTGCCCATTGGTGCCAAGATTTTCTTCAGGATACGTATGTCCTTTAAAGAATACAGAATAGCTGTAATTCTACCACTTTGGGAGACCAAGCTGGGAGGATTGCATAAGGTCAGGACTTTGAGACCAGCTTCAGCAATGCAGTGAGACCCTCATCTCTACAAGGAGTAAAAAAAAAAAAAAAATTAGCCAGGTGCAGTGGTACACAGCTGTTGTCTCAGCTACTCAGGAGGTTGAGGCAGGAGGATCACTTGAGTCCAGAGTTGGAGGTTGCAACTATGGTGCTATGATCATGACACTGTACTCTAGCCGGGGTGACAGGGGGAGACCATGACTAAAAAAAAAAAAAAAAAAAAAAGAATTCAGAATAGCTGGTAGGTAGAAGGTGGGTAACGAGTAATTATTTAATGGTACAATGTATTATATTTTATCTGGGTGATTGATCACTAGTGAAATCTATGCATGTGACAAAATTATATGTGTACCCAAAATTTATAGAAATAAATAAATGAATAAAGCATATAGAATTATCAGTAAATGATAAATATATTTATGGCTTATTCGCAGCTCAGGATCAGATACTCTCATGCCAGGCAGATAATATAAGAGTCAAGTGAGCCAGAGAGAAAAGTCTTAGGAAGTGGTGAGGGGTGGTGGAGGCCTCAAGAGCAGGGGCCTCTGCCAGAGAGAGCAGGTGGTGGTCAGCCTGGCCAGTTATTGCCACGTGGGATGTGGCCTGATACCCCCAGAGCTTCTGATTTTTAAAAACAAGTTGGAAATGTGGGGTTTTTTTGGTAATCTCTTTAATATTGCTTCAAGGGATCTACACACTGTCCAGGCCAAATTAATTACATTTATGCCCAGATTAGTCTTTGGGCTGTTGGCTGGTTACAATTGTATCAGGGGAGGCTCCTGTGTTAAGGAACACATCAGGATGATGTGTTATCAGAAATCCTTCTTCTCCTTCCAGATTCAAATACATAAGATACATTTAAGTCTGCTTTACTGATGAAATGAACAGATTTGACTGAATTCTTGTGAAGGAGTTTGAACACTCCAGTCCAGAGGGAGTGTGCTTCTTCATCTGTTTCAGCAAGGATTTCACCTTTCCTGTGAATATCCTTTCACAGTAACCTGACTTTATGGCAAATACCAGGGCAAACAACAGTGGGTTTGATTTTAGAGAGACTTCCTAATGGATGCTTCTCAACTCCATTCTTCTAGACCCATTGTCTGTTATATGCTAAGCATTCCACAGGATGTGGGAGAAGGTTATTTGATTCCTACGTGTTTCCTTTTGAAATAAATTTGAATGTCATCTTTTACATTTACCTGGATGGAGCTGTAACACATTCTTCTTAGTAAAGTATCACAAGAATAGAAAAATAAATATCCAATGCACTCCATACTAATATGAAACCAATATATAAACAATTACATGCTCATATGAACGATAAAACACAAATATAGACTAGTACAGGGGAGGGGGAGGAAGGAGGGGAAAGAGGGAGCATGATTGGCAGAAGGAGGATGGGCATGAGGCGGGATCTCACCTATTGTGCACATTGTGAGGGTGTATGACATGCCCCCTGGGTGAAGGGCTTTTTTACAACTGGAACTTTACCCTGGAGTGAGAACAATGTAATCTAAAAATTTGTACCCTCATATTAATTTTAAATAAAAGAAATTTCAATGGCATTTTTTTTTCTTTTGTGATGCAATGATTAAAATCTTCTGTTAGAATCTCACTCATCAACAGAAACTAAAAAAAATTTGTCTCATAGAAGTAGAGAGTAGAAAAGTGGTTATGGGAGACTGAGGAGGGGCTGAGGGAGGGGAGGATGGGGACAGGCTGGTCCTTGGGTAGAAAGTGATAATTAGAAAGGAGGAATAAGTTAACAGTGGAGGAGGATATAGTTAATAATAATGTATATTTCAAAATAGCTGGAAGTTTTAAATGTTCTCATTGCAAAGAAATGATAAATGCATGAGGTGATGGAAGTGCTAAGGGCGCTGATTTGATCCTTATACGATGTATATATGTGTAGTCAAACAGTAACTTTATACCTGACAAATACCCACAATTATAATGTGCCAATTAAAAAAAAATCTTTGGTTACATTGTAAGTCCCAGAGAAAAAAGTGTGTACAGGTATCATCAAGTATGACTTCTTTTTGGTAATAAATATTAAAGGAACATTAATTATATTATGATCTTTCTGCTGTGAGATTTTGGTTGAGAAGGAGGCAGAAATCTAATTCTGACATTATTTCTCAGAAAGATCATTCACCAGGGTTACTCTTTCTATGGTGTTCTCGTTCATCTGACTTGAAAGTTACCAAATGGAAATGATGCCTTTCTGACAAGTCTATCACAGTCAGAAAGTTGCTGGATTGGCAAAGAGTACAGGGTGGTTACTCGGAGCATCACTCATTCTGGTCTGGTGGTTGACATCAGGGGGTACTAGATGCTCCCAAGGCTGCAGTAGAGTCGAATTCTACTCTTTTTTTTTTTTTTTGCAGTTTCTGGCTGGGGCTGGGCTTGAGCCATAGGCACCGTCCCATCGTGTGCTTTTAATTCTTGTTGGAGGACTTGTGAAATCTGGAGCTCTAAATGAGTCAGGAGAAGGAGAATTTCAGTGTTAATTTAGCTCCAGGGGAAGAAAGGAACGGATGGTTTTTGGAGGCTCCATCTTCCAGGTGAAATTCAGTTCTAGGGCACAGATGTGTTCCTCTGACTTTCTCACTTACCTGGGGACAAAAATTCTGTGTGTGTATCAGGACAGAACGTTGTGGTGGAGGGTCATGTATCTGCTGTGTGGGAATTGCAAGAGATATACTCACACCTTGGTCATCAGAAGCAGGTGGCTCTAGCTTGAGTGTACCATCCTCAAAAGTGGCTTTAGGTCTGCCCCCCCTACCTTTTCCCCTTTTCTTCTGCATGTCCTAAAATTCTTTTGTGGGCTTTAAGCTCTGTGTTCATAAAACTGTCTTTTTTTTTTTAGACAGAGTCTCACTCTTTCCCCCTGGTCAGAGTGCTATGGCATTATTAGCTCATAGCAACCTCAAACTCTTGGTTCAAGTGATCCTTTGCCTCAGCCTCCAGAGTAGCTGGGACTACAGGTGCCCCACACAACACTCAGATAGGTTTTTTTTTTTTTTTTCCTGTAGTGATGGGGTCTTGGTCTTGCTCTGTCTGGTCTTTAACTTCTGAGCTCAAGTAATCCACCTGCCTCAGCCTCCCAGAGTGCTAGGATTATAGACACAAGCCACCTCACTCAGCCATAACTGTCTTTCTAAAAAAAGTCCTTGTACAAGGAGTTTTTGTTTTGAAAGGGTAAGCTAAATGAGAAAAATATCTTCAGTCTTGAGATGACTCAAATGGGTTTGCTTATTTCTTTAATTCTGAGAGTTGGGTGAGGCAATTTGGTGCATTGCTCATAGAACAGGCAAAGAGGGCGAGGATGTTACTTAACTACATCTAGAGTTCCTAGCCCACCAGGGAGGTTAAATGTCAGGTGGTTTTGTTCCTTTAATCCTCACCACCCTGAGATGCTCTCATCACTCAGGTAGGGTTTAACTCAGGTAGGGACTAAAACTTGTCACAGAATTAGTAAATGGTAGAACCCAGTTCAAGTTCAAAGGGACATACTCTGAGCCATCCTGCCAAGGATGTTCTAGGATCTTGAGTGTTCTGTATCCTGATGTTCCAGGTTCATTGCTGGATAATTATTCTCAGGATGACAAAGGAGTCACTTTGTACCTCGGAGAATGCAATTTTATGAAAGTGAAGCGCGGTTAGACATTTGATTGAACACCTCACAGTAAAGCATAGAAGATGCCTACTTCTTCAAAGAACTCCCCAGGGTGGTCTTTTCTCCTGAAGGACTTAGCAGTTGGCTGAGTGGTCACACACTTAGTATGATTTAGTGTGGATTGTCAAGGGCCTCCTGCTGCTTCTAAAATAATCCCATCACCTCACTGCCAGGGTATTAGCCACTCCCACCACTAGACGTCTCCACCCTCTGGGTTCAAAATGATCTGGAGGAATCTCTTGATGACCTCTGAGTGATAGGAAAGAGATTGAAATAACACATTGTAAATATATCCTGAATGATTTATAATGTTAGCAAAACCTTGCAATATTAATAATAGGCAATACGACAGATAAATTATAATGTACACAGCAGTATTCAGGGGTGCCTACTATGTGGTAAACAGCCAAACGCTGTTTTTCAATGAGTGAAAACTAAGGATAAGCGTGGGAAAGATGGGAGAAGTAGGAGGAAGGTGTGGACAGGGCGGTGGCTGGATAGGACAAGGGACCTAAGTCAGACAAGAGCAGGGACATGAGGAGAAGGCTGAGACTGTTGGAGGTGAGATTCAGCTTTGTGTGCTGGGTGTAGGGGCCGCCTCCCTCTTGCCCTAGTAGAAATCAGGCAGCAACAGGGCTGTGACTTCACCGTTACAGGCACGTTTGGGGTGCATGGTCTTAGGATGCACAGAGCTGTACTTCGGCTCTTTATATGTACGCATTTCAGCCACGATGATTATAAACTTAAGGAAATTAAAGAAAGAAATACACGTGATAATCAAAACCAAAAAATGTGAAACTCCTTCTTAGGTAAAACGTGAAAACCGTACGCTCGTAAACCCCAATTCTGGTACAAATCAGCTACAATGGGTTATTCAGACAGTGTGAAATTTATGTGCGCCTCAAGCAGGGGATTATTCAGCTTCCTGTATTTCCTGCTTCCAAATACTGCTCTAAATTGAAAATGGTGAAAAGGGTAAATTATGTGACACTGGAAACTCCTTTCCCATTTAATTTACGATCGAGAACTACTGTTTGCATTTGCGATGCAGAGCGACTATAGAAATAGACCAAATGTGACAGACAAAAGGCACGCGCCCTGACTCGGGGCCCAGGGAAACACCAAGGAACCAACGGGGAGGAGGCAGCAGCAGAACAAAGGAGACGCGCCTGCGGGGCCTCGTCACCGGACTGCAAAATGTGCCGCCGCCGCAGGGCTGGACGCGCACGGGTTGATGAACATGGTGCGTGCAAATGTGGCAAGGTTCTCCTGCGCCTGGGGCGGGCTCTGGTCCAGTTGACACCAGCCTTCCAGGGAGCTAGGCACCTGGCTAGAGTCTTAGATGGGTTTCTGGGGGCCTACAAACGTTGGTACCTCAACCTTCTTCTCCCGTCTCCCTTTCAGGTGCAAACATTTCACCTGAAATGCTTTCTATGTAAAAACTTTCTAGGAAGTGAGTCTAAATGGTGGGAATGAGAAGGGACACTAAGAAAGGGGCCTTGAGGGGCGTGCGGGGAAAACGTGGCCCGTTGAATCCAGAAGTCTGGAGGGGCCATAAGAATGTGGGAGTAGCCTAGTAACCAATGACCAATAGAAAGAGACCATCAATGACCACTAGGGAAGGGCAATCCTGCCTGGAGGTGCAGAGGGGCCAATGAAAGACTTGCATCTGGAGGGCCCATAAGAATGTGGGAGTAACCTAGGTAACCAATAACCACTAGGGAAGGGCAGTACTGCCTGGAGGTGCAGAGGGACCAATGAAAGACTTGCATCTGGAGGGCCCATAAGAATGTGGGAGTAACCTAGGTAACCAATGACCAATAGGGAAGGGCAGTACTGCCTGGAGGTGCAGAGGGACCAATGAAAGACTTGCACCCAATTTCAACTGGAGAGAGGATGTACACCCCTGTGGGCCTTTGTCTCCATCTCTCTCTCACCTTCTCTTCTTCATGAGAGGGACCCGCTTCCAACATTCTTTGGAAGTGCTCTAAACTTTCTGTTTGTTCTTCGGAAATAAAATCTCTCTTTGTTACGTTGAAACTTGTGTAGTTTGCTTTTGCTTTCTAGCTGCACTATGTTGCTCCAGTTTTATTTTATTTTATTTTCAGTTTCCACTCACTTTTGCATTCCATTACTGAGTGCCTTGGTTGGACTTTCTGCCCCAACCAAATCAACTGGGTTTGGGGAACTGGGACCCCTTTGACCCCCAACAGGGAAGAGGAGTGGCTAAAGGCAGCCCTGAACTCCTGAGTCAGGATGCATGTTAGCATGGAAGGAAAAAGTACCCATCTTTTCATTCCATAGAGCTTTTGTTGGCTGCCACGATGGGCAACAAATGTAAAGTGAAGACAGAGTGGAAGAGGAAGTCTATCGTTTTTCCCATTAAGAACAGCAGGCAGACACCTAGGAAACTCCAGGCAATAAAGTTTTAAGGTAAAATGACGCATGTTAGATCTCAGGCTTTCCAACGCAACCCACACTGAGAATAAAAAATATGTGCATCTGTACTGCTGGGTTTGTTGCTAAGGTGGAAGGGCCCTAACAGTAAGGTGGCAACTTGAGATTTGTTATTTGATTGACTAGACTAGATTCCAAATCAGGGGCAGAGAGGAGGTATAAAACCCAATTACCCCAAATTTGAACTAGATGATAAAATGTCACCCCCCCAAATTTTGCAAGCCAAGCCTCAAGAATGTAGGTGTGTGTGTGTGTGTGTGTGTGTGTGTGTGTGTGTGTGTGAGATGTAAGGTCCTTTTTCCATCCACAGGAGGGACCAATACAATTTACCTCTTCCCTGAGCTGTCAGTGAGCCAGCTACTGTCGACAAGGTGTACCAGCACCTAATGAAACTCATCTGTGTGTGTTTTATGAGCGGCTTCAGGGTTTGTAAATCCATGATTGAGGTTGGAGACTTTGAGGGAATCACTAGTCTAACAGAACAGGAAAGGAAAACGGATAGAGCTCTGTGTGCCTACTTCTTGTTTTAATGAGTGGCTCTGAGAGGCAACCCGGCTGCTAAACTATTTATTTTTCAGATAATACCAGGAACGGACTAGAAATACATTCAGAAGGAAAACACAGTAATTAATTTGTCACTGAAACCTGAGGGGTCCCGTTCCACTTATAGGTGATAATGAATGTTTTGCATGTAATTAGCAAGAATAATTAGCACTTTCCTGGTAACAAATAGACTGACTGGTATTCTGCAAACAAAATTAATTGTTGTGCTAACAGAGGCAATTGTGTCTCTTTATTGTCTGACAATGTCCCTTATTTGCACTACTGCCTACTTTAGACCTCTGCAGCTTTGTGTAGATAGGAAGGGGTATCTATAAAATTGTACCTTTCCCTACCTGCTTCTCAGAAATTTCAAGACCACCGGGGGATTTGTTTGTCAAAACTTGTTAAACAATTTGTAATCTTTAACATGTGTTTCACCGTTTTAATGGATGAACCATTCAAATCAACCTACTGGTTAAGCTGGGAAAGCCACTCCAATCAATCAAAGGGTGACATTTTAAACTCTGGGAACTATTTCTTTTTAAAACATTTTCTGGAAAAGGAGCATATAAAAATACTGAAATAGAAGTGAGAAGGGAAAACTTCTTAAGTTCCACTGAGGCATATTGAGTTTATTTGTGTTGTCTTGTCTGGGTTTGGAAGACTGGCTCACAACCGTGCTGTTAACCCAGTGGTACCCGCCTTGTAGTCCTTGAAATGATTTTAAGCAGCCTGTCAAATTTATACACATGGTAAGCTTCTTTCTCCCTAACTCTGAAACCTATTCTTTAAGCTCCTGAGGCTTACAACACAGGGGAGTACTTTTAATGAATATTCTTAGGATAATTGGAGAAGGTGACAATACTGTGATATTAGTAGAGTTTAAAGAGGACGCTCTAAAAGAGTCTAGCAGAACCACATCCTGGTGGGTGGTAAGTAAATGCTTATGTGAACTGAACTGGAATCAAATTGAGGCATTTGGTGGGTACCAGCCTTTCCAGCCACCAACGTGGCTTCCCTGGAGGAGCAGAGCAGGGCGGGGCTGGCCTTGCTCTTTAGGTGAGTGATTTGTAGGTACCTACTGACCTCCTTGGGGTATTGCTCATGGGTCTGCACTTTGCTCCTAGAAATCGTTTTGCTCCAGAGTTTCCATGACTCCATTTTCTCTTGTATCCTCTCCCATTTTTTAAGCCCCTCTCAGCTTCTGTCCTTGTGCCTTTCCCTGGAGGGATCGCCACTTCCGGGGCCCTCCGTGGTTACCTTTCTGGGCACCAAGGCTGGTTGGTGTCATGAGCTGACATTTATTTCTGTCTCCTATCTCCAACTCTTTGCTGGCTTCTTCAATGTAGATGCATCACTTTTCTCTTAAGTCTCTACAAATTGACTTAAAACAAAATTGATTTTCTGCCTCAAATGTCCTATGGTGTTCAATCAAACCATTGTCCTATCAGCCACGGACGGAGTCTGGAAATCTGCAGATATCTTTGTTTCCTCCAGGTCTAACCAATTTTAAGTCATATGGAGTATTTTTTTCTGAATGATATCTCTTTGTTCTTTTTTATCCCATCTGACACCAGCCTGCTTAAGCCTTCTGAGCCTCTGTGATGATTTTTCTGCGGTTAGAAAAAATTATGTTCCTCATAGCTCCCTCTGTCCATTCTGAACACTATGAATATACGCATCTTTCTAATTAACTACTTCGCATCATGAATTCACTGGCTAAAAAATATCCAGTAGACCCCTCGGTTAATGTCCAAAGCCCAAATTCCTTCCCTCGTCCGGAATTCTCTGTAGTTTGAACCCATAGCTCTAGCTAGACACGCTATTTTCAGACAGATTTTGCACATTCTGGCTCCATGAAGCCCCTGGACTTCTTTCTTCTTTCATCTAAATCTATCCATTCCCCAAAGCTCTGTCCCAGTTTTCCTTCTTTGCACACGCTTCCCTGACCACTGGAAGTTGTAGTAAAATTTTTATCTGAATGCTGTATCACCTCAGTTTGATCACTCAGGATTGAACTCAATAATATTGCCTGTTATTGGCATTTACTGTTGCGCGAAGATTTCTTGTTTCAGTTTGTCAAGGCCCAGGCACAGTGCCGTGTTTTCAAGTTGCTGATAATTCAGTTTTATAGCAGTCATGTTTAACATTCATTTCAAAACTAATAGTATCATTAAAAAGGTCCTTTCAGATGGTTTTCTGTTTTTTTTTTTTTTTTTTTTTTTTTTGGATTTTGTCTTTCTTTTGCTTTTGCAGATGTTGGGAACGTTTGAGCAAGGATTTGAACACACTGTCCTAAGGTCCTGCATCCTTGTTCTCTCAGCGAGGCAGGAGTCCTGCGTTAAGAAAGTAAGTGGATGGGCGGTGCCTGTGGCTCAAAGGAGTAGGGCACTGGCCCCATATACCGGAGGTGACGGGTTCAAACCCAGCCCTGGCCAAAAACTGCTTAAAAAGAAAATAAGTGGATGCTCTCTCCTCAGCTGCTAGATTTCACAGGGCTCAGCTTTGGGTATAGGCCAGGTGGAAAAATGGCTCCAAAGCAGAGGATACAGGTTCTAGTCCTTTCCTATTGCCGACTAGCTGTGTGACTCTGGGAAAACTGCTTGGCCTCTCTGAGACTTACTTGCTTTCTTACCAAGATCTATCCATTCAACAGATATTCCCTGGACTCCTACTCTAAGATTTTGATGAGGGAATTTCTCTGAACCTCTAAATGTTTTTTATTTTTCTCTCCTTTTGGTGCTCATGTAGCACTGTTTGTTCATACTTATTGATATCATTTTTTCCTGAAAGTAGTTCTATAATTATCTTTCTTCTCAAATAGTAAACTCTTTGATGGAAGAGGCCACATCTAAGTATCCTAGTTTTTCCATAACCTTGGACCATGATTTTTTTGAATGAATAATCATGCAGAAAGAATTAGGGCCGGGTTTTGGAGTGAGTAAATGTAGCCATGAAAAGGACAATTATTTTCTTTTGAAACTCCTTATAGGAATCTGAATTTCTGAGCTCTTACTTTTGGGAGGTCACACAAATATTTTGTGGAAATTTCCTGCTTTGGTAAATTGACTAGCAACTTTAACCAGAATGAGTTACAGCTTATTCTTTGACCCATAAACTTTTCACTAATGTGAAATCATTCTACGCATTTTGCAGTTAGGCTTCTTTTGATACTGACTACTCCTTAGGTGGATTTCACGTCTATCCCCAGGATTCCCCTTAATCTCATGAAGTTTTGGTGAAAATATTTGTAGATGGAAATGGAGTCTTCATTTTTCAGCAGTAGATCAGGAGGAGGAAGAATTGCTCTAAAAAAGAATAAGTTATATAAGCCAACACTTTAGCAAGTGGAAAGATCATCCTGAGATCTTTGCATTGGAGACAAACCGAGTTTAGCTTCCCACTGGGTCTTTAACTTCAGGAATGGTGGTGACTTGGTCTCTAACACAGCTGGGATTTACATTTCCTGTCTCCTCCTGTTCTTATTTGTAATCCTTAATAACTGAGGAATGTGGCGTTTTATATTCATAAAATAAATATGGAGATTTTATTAGGCTAAATGTTATGCATTGTTATGCTTTGTTTAGTGCCCCGTGATAGTGAGTGAAGCAACAAAGTTTCTTCTTTCTTTCTGGGAATGATAAACTCAGATGGGATGTTCTGGAAAAGAAAACAAATATTTGGTTAGAGAGTGTGTGTGTCTGTGTGTGTGTGTTATTAACTATGGGAATTACAAGTATTTAGAATATATATAGTACACCAGAATTCAGCCTTCTCATGCTCTTAGGTAAGATCCTAAGTTTAGGAGTGCTTTCAGCTCGACTTTTTCACTTACCATTTCTACGTGACACAGCTTCAGGTTTGGACTTTGTCCTCTTTCTTGTCAATTCCATGTCATGTGCAAGGTACCACGAGACAGTGCATGTTCCTATCCAATTCTGGCTGCTAAGGGAGCAGCTATGGAGCTGATTTCTAGCTAGCATTTTTGCACAAGTACAGCAAGAATCCACCTTCCATCTGCCTAACAGAAATGGAATATTGTATTTTATAAGCATTAAAACACTATACGATTTGGTCTGTGAAGAAGGGTATGTGAGTCCTGCTCTTTGAAATTCTGAAACATCTTTAAGTCACAGGTTTCTAAATGTACGTGGAATTCACTGGGCCGTCCTTAATCTGCATGTTAGTTTGCTTTTACACTTGGATTCAGACTTTGGCTAAAAGAACAGTGGATACAGAGTAGTTGGAAGTTAGAGAGGTAAAGAGATCCAGGAGGAAAATACTTTTACCTGTCATGTGCATTTGTAATCAGGGACAGATGTCTGCTCTGTTTTGGTTATCTACTGCTTTGGGAAAATGGTCCCTTATGTCTAAGCAATTAGGTCTCAGATGTTAGAAATAATAGTTGCTTTAAATTTGAATTTGAATTTAAATTTGAATCAGAGAAGCCATGTTAGTATAAGAATCTCTGTCCCACTAGAAAATTCTTCATGGCAAAATTTTGACATGACTTTACGATCAGTAAGGACATCTGTAATTGCTTGTACCTCTGATTCCTTGACCACTTAGGGAATCCTTCATCCTTCCCATCTGAGTTATACATTAAAACTAACCTGGCTGTTCAGGGTGGGAACTCCTTGCAATAGTGTAACAGGCCAAGTGGGCTAAAATCTTAGTTGTGGGCTCCACCCTCCTTCCCCTCTGACCTCCCTCAGCACCCTCTCTCCCCTCAGCCCAAACAGTGCTCGAACATAACTTACAAGTTTGACTTTCCCTGAACCAGTGGAGTGAGCTCATAGCATGATTTTAAGGTTGAGTAATTTTGTCTCCAGGTGTTTGACATTTAAACCTTGAAGCTGAAACAGGAGTCTAGTCTCACTGTATCCACTTATGATAAATGTCCTTGAAATATTCCGCTCAAGTACTCAGCTGTAGTCAGTTTGCACTTCAACTGTGGACATCATTAGGAAATGGAAAAAAGGGAATCTTTCTTCATTAATAATTGGGAAGGCAGCCAGTTACCGGCAGCAGAAAGGCATTCTTTTGAGCTAGGATGGTCTGACTTTTCCCTCTCTCCATTCCCTCCAGGTCAGAATAGAAACTGGTGAACCTAGCAGCGGTGACTTTCTTTGTTTAAGTTGTCCATAATGCTGACTGATTTTTGGCAACTGAGCGTTCTAAAACATTTATATACTGTCATAGTAAATAAGTTTCCAGAAATAGATCTCTGTGAGGCTTCTCAGTATTCCAAAAGGGCGTATTACATTTCCTTGCATCTTGGAATACAAGTGTCATCTCACTGATGGATAATTCTATCCATTGCATGAAAATGGACTAAATAATTTTTGAGCAAGATTGAAATAAATAGTCTGGCAGTTACAAAACCGTTTCTAAAAAGTAGTCATTTCCTTTGCTTCTGAAAGTATCAAGGGACTGGTTCTACTTGGTGAGTCTCACTGTTTTATTTGATGACTCTTTAATTTGATAAATTTGCCACTAAAACCGTAAACTTCCTTTCCTATCTCTATATGAATTTTCTTCTGAGAGAGAGAAATGTTTCTGTGGCCTCAAGGATGTCACATATATATACTATGTGTGTTTGATTCATATTCTCTGTGAATCTCTAGATTCTTATGTGTCAAGGAGAGGCTTTTTTTTGAGACAGGGTTTTGCTCTGTCACCCAGGCTAGAGTGCCATGGCCTCGACCTAGCTCACAGCAACCTCGAACTCCTGGGCTCAAGCGATCCTCCTGCCTCAGCCTCCTGAGTAGCTGGAATACAAGTGCCTGCCACAATGCCTGGCTAAATTATTTTATTTCTCGTAGTGACGGGGTCTCACTCTTGCTCAGGCTGGTCTGGAACTCCTGAGCTCAGGCAATCCCCTGGCCTCTGCCTCCTGGAGTGCTAGGATTACAGGCGTGAGCCACCTTGCCAGGCAAGCACAAGGCTTGAGTGAGAGTGAACTATTTACCCACGCAAAGAAAAAAAACTATTTACCTGGGCTGGTCAGTTTTACGGAGGATGGGGACAAAACTGAAGGAATAATTGAAACTGTGTGAGGGCAATTTAGAAGAAAAATACCAGGGTAGGTCTAGAGCAGTTTACAGCATTGGCGTGAAGCCTGACCTTTATTAGGGTTTGCAGAAGCCTTGGTATCTCTGCGATTTTGCACCCGTCTACCCTCTCCTTGACACATAAGAATCTCTTTCACAGGTGAACTTGGAACACTCAGACTAAATTGACTAAACATTTAGCCTGCTTACCTTAGAGAGATCACACTTTGAACCCCAAGCACTTTTCAGCTCTCTTCTTTGCCTCCAGTCTGGGAGTCCTGCCCTGGGATCAGCGTGTGCACATCAGCACTCAGCCCTCTCAGCTCACCCCCACCTGCTCGCTGTAGCCTTGGAGCACTTGTGCTGACATCTGTCCCTGCGCTGTGCCCACGGGCTCCTACCTGCTGGTCCTCTCTGGGCCCTGGGCCCCTCCACAGGAGCCCCAGGTTGAGGCAGAGTGACTGGCACCAGCTAGATGCTAAAGGTATATTTTTAATTTAATTGTCACCCTAATCCATGGGGTTCAAACTTGAACCCTTGCCTTCGAATGCAGGGGACGTGATGCCACCACTGCTGAGTGCCGAGTGATTCCTCATTATTCCTGATGAGCAATTCCTTCTTATTAATTGCTTAAATAGTTGTTTAAGCAAGCATATAGCTTATTTCTGGAGAGCCCTGAAGTCTTATTTTGCCAACCATTTGCAGTTGACCATATCATGAAAAATCATATGAAGCCTGACAGAGGTTTACCATGGACCAGGGGATGAGCTCTCCATTCGTGAACTTGTTCTCACAGGTACCTGCAATCATAATCTTCACATTACAGAGGCACAGAGGGTGAAATAACTTGTCCAGATTTCCTCGCTAGTAAGCAGCAGAGCTGAGATGCGATCCCAAGGCCATCTGTGTCTTGAACCTGAGCACCCTTGTGCCATCATAGCACTGACTTCTGCAGTACAATACGATGCCTGGTGCCTCGGCAACACCGTTCTGACCAGCAGACTAACACCTGAGTTTAAGGTTTCCTGTGGGGATCCTGACCTGGGTGAAACATCTTTGTCCCCTTCTTGGGACCAATAACCAACACCCCCCATCAATGCACAGAGTTAAACCCTCAGCCCACTCTTTTAAGGAAAGCACACAGCTTAATTGCCTTCTCAAAACTCCTGAATGAAATCAGGTCCCCTTTTGCTTTCTACATCCAGGCAATAAAACACCATTTACACTTTTTCCTTCTTTTTTAAATTGGTATATCATAGTTGTGTATATTTTGGGGGTACTAGTGATATTTTGATAACTGTATGCAATGCATAGTAATTAAAACAGGGTAATTGGGCCATCCATTGCCTCAAACATTTTTCACTTCTTTGTGTTGGGAACATTCCAAATCTTCTCTTCTAGCTATTTTGAAATATACAATAAACTATTGCTAACAATAATTCCCCGACGGTGCTCGTTCCTTCTCTCTGACTATCCTTTTCTCTTTGTCCTTGTGTCCTATATCTTTGGTCATTTTAGAGACATCTGTGTCTTTGTCTTTCTTTTAGAATAGGGAGACAAAAATTGGACACAGTGGCTTTGGTAGTCCATCAGCCTAAGCCAGGTAGAGCTCTGGGCCTACTTTCTAGCATTTACCTATATATCACCCCTCTGTGACTGCTGCATCTGGCTTCCTGCTCACTTTTTAGTAACAGTGGTGGCTCAGGTTCAATTTGTGAACATGGTCACTTTCTGGGTCTCACCAGTCATAGGTGGCAGCTTTCTTGCGGTTTTTTATTTTTTATTTTTTTGAGAAAGGGTCTCACTGTTACCTCAGCTAGCATGCAATGAGATTAGTCTAGCTCACTGCAACCTCAAATTCCTGGGCTCACGGGATCCTCCTGCCTCAGCCTCCTGGGTAACTGGGATTACAGGCACCTGCCATACACCTGGCTAATTTTTTCATTTTTTAGTTGAGGCAGGGTCTGGATCTTGCTCAGTCTGGTCTCTTGAGCTCAAGTGATCCTCCTGTCTCAGACTCCCAGAGTGCTAGGATTACAGGCTGTGGGCCACTGCACCCAGCCTCTTGGAGGTATTTTTTTAAAACCTTGGAGTATGATGAGCTACATTAAACACTTGGACTTTGTTTCTGTTTTTCTTGAACCATTTCTATTTTCTTATAATATTTTAGATTTATTGATTCAATATAAACCTTCTTTTTTTGAAAGGCATTTGACAAAAGATACAATTTCATATGCACTTTATAAATTATATTATTTAGTGGACAAACCTAAAAGCAAGTTGCCATGACTGTACACTTTTTTGAGCTAGCTGTCTCCTTGAAGCACCCAGTTCCCACTATATACACCTCCACTCTTTGACATACACACACACACACCACCACACCCCAACACCTCTCCAATATAATCCCCAACACACATACTCAGACATACAAAAATGTGCACGTCAACACACAACACCCCAACACACACATGAATGCACTGACATACACCAACATGCACAAGCAGACCACACACCATAGCACATATTTGCACATGCATGCACACCACCAACACAATCTCTCTAACACACACAGACAACACACATTCAAAACACCCCCTGTCAGCACATATACACATGCACGCCCACCAGCACACACATGCACACCCCAAAACACCTGCACACACATACCAACAAGAGACAGCTATATCCCCCCCCCACACACACCTTCAGTTCACACACATACATTTTTGAGTAAGTTCTCCCCCACAAAGGTCAGAGTAAATTTTAGTCAAATCTATACGGAGCTTTGCTTTCTGCTATATGACCAAGGGAGTGGTGAAAAGTTCAAGTATTTCAGACTCATAATTGTATTGAAAAAATACTTGAAAAGACAGGGAATTGCTGTATGTTGGCATAAAGATGAGCAGATAAGGGAGAAAGCTGTTGTGGTGTGCTCTGCAGTGCTGGGTTTTTTGGTGCCAAAGCTTTCCTGTTCAAATTTAAGAGTATTCAATGGCCTACACAGAAATATGTTTTTTATTATATAGCTATAATTTGACCATGAGTATAATGTAATAATGTAATAGAACATTTCACTGTAGGTTTAGAGAGAGAATTTTACAGTTATTAAATTACAATCACTATATTCTCAAGGTACATAGATGAATTCATTACTCAGAACAGATTCAAGCCTAGAATACTATTTGAATAATGTAAGCCCTTAAGAATATATCTAATTATTCTCAAAATAAATTTAACATTGATAGGGCTTGTTTTTATGATTCAAACATTGGAAAGAGTGCAAGGAATATAAATAAAGAATTAAATGAAAAGGAAATATAAGGACATTCGGTTGTTGTTAATTGCTATGTTTAAATAATTATTTTGCTAATAGGTATGTTTGTGTGTGTGTAGTGTGTGTGCATGTGTGGTGTGTGTATACATAGGCGGGTGCTGTCTGTCTGTGTGTGTGAATGCATTGTACTTGTCTGTGCATGCATTGTACTTGTCTGTGCGTGTGTGCTTGTGTGTATGTGTGCATGTTTGTATGTGTGCGTGCATGTATTGTGTGTCTGTGCGTGTGTGCTTGTGTGTACGTGTGCATGTTTGTATGGGTGTGTGCATGCACTGTGCATCTGGGCATGTGTGCATGCATGCCTATGTTGCTTGTGTGTGTGTGTGTGTGTGTGAGTTGTGAACTGAGAACAAGGAGAGTTTAGGCATCTGCTCTGGCCCCAGGCCCTGCCTCCTGGGATTTTGCAGTGTTTTGACACCGTCTGAAACAGAAGCTTTATTGCTCGAGGGCGACTAATTGCACAGGCCACAGTTTTTCTCTCTGGGTTTCTCATGACATTGCTGGTGACATACAACATTAATGTCCAAACTCTGAAAAAGCATTCTTCATGAGCTGAACATGCACACAGCTGTTTGCAGATACAGATGTTTTCTCAGGGTAATCGTTGACTTCCAGCAAGACGTCCTGGAGGAACCGCAGAGGTGAGGAGGAAATGAGACCTGGAGAGACAGGCGGGGTCCCCCAATGCCCCACCTGTGTCCCTTGCAGCCAGGGGCATGTCATCCTCACAGTTTGTCGCTTAGGTTTTGCTCATGCTTTTCTATTTTCTGTCCTTACTGTTCTACCTTTTCTAACACTACCCAGCTGCTCCTCAAATTCAAGGGTTTCCACCTTTGGATTTTTCTTTGGCACACACACACACACACACACACAATCCAACACTTGTAGAAAACACCATATACCTTTCTCATTTATTTGCCTATCTTTATGCCAACATTCAGCAATTCCCTGTCTTTTCCAGTATTTTCCTGGTTCACCTATGAGTCTGAATTACTTGACCTTCTTACCACTTACTTTGGTAGGCAATTGCCTCAGGTGCCCCAGCTCATACTAATGATAGTTACTGGGTGTTTGTCCTTATGTCAGACACCACATATATTATTTCATATGATCCGTACAAAAACTATGAAGTAGGTTCCATTATTATCTCAATTCTATTGTTTGAGAAAATAAAATTAGGTTAAATATTTGCCCAATACCACATAGGTAATGAGCAGGAGATTGGGGCTCCTGTCTGCTGCCCACCTGTCACCGTGTCACTGCCTCTGGTCTCTCTTGTCTGCACAGCTGTAGGATCTACATTAGTGTTCCACATTTTAATTTTTAGTAAGAGTCTGTTTGCTGTCTGGTTCTTGCTTTCTTTTTTTCCCTTGACAAGATCTCATTTGTCCATAGGATTGTGATTGTCCCATGTCCCATGACTTGTGAGTTTCGTCTGTCATTGGATTTATATCTACCATTTTTATTTAATCCCTGCTAGAAGCATTTTCTATGCTTCCTCCACCTCCTACTTTTGACTGTCTTTTATGTTGCCCCACCTATTTTATTTCATCTCTGACTATAAGGAAATTAAAATTTCTTTCTACTTTTTACTGATTGCCTTTGAAGTAAATGTAAAAAAAACAACAATTTTGTTGTTATAGCCAACCACCTGCCATTGCTTTTAGATTTATCTTTTATTTTGTAAATCTCACCAATTAGAGGTTATCTTTTTCTTTTCCTTCCTTCCTTCCTTCCTTCCTTCCTTCCTTCCTTCCTTCCTTCCTTCCTTCCTTCTTTCCCTCCCTCCCTTCCCTCTCTCTCTTTCTTTTTTCTTCTTCTTCTTTCTATCTCTCTGAAAGAGACTCTCACTCTGTCACCCAGCATAGAGTACAGTGGTTCAATTATAGCTCACTGCAGCCTCAAACTTCTGGGTGAAAGGGATCCACCTGTATTAGCCTATTGAATATTTGGGACTACAGGCATGCGCCACTACATCCAGCTATTTTTTGTCTTTTTTTTTTTTTTTTTTTTTTTTTTAGACACAGGGTCTTGCTACATTACTAGGTTGGTCTCCAATTCCCATCCTCAATCCTCTGATCTGAGCCTGCCTGAGTCAATGTTGTTTTTTATTGTTTGTACATCTTACCTGTAGTTTTACCCACAATCACCAATTTCTTTGTTCACCATTTCTCATATTCCAGACTTTCCTCTTGGAATCATTTTTCCTCTTTCTCAAGTTCTTCCATTAGCATATTTTCAGATTAAAAAAAAAATCTGAAAATATTTTTGTGGGGGTCCTGCCCCAGGAGCAGGGTCTGCTAAGACCTGTGGAAACTAGCAATGACCGACTGAAGAAATATAGAGTTTGAAATGATGGCAAAGAAAGAGACATGAAACATAGAGTAGAGCTAAAAGTGAGTGCTCAGGGGTCCATTGCCTGTTTGTGGGATTCCAACCATGGCGCAGAGTATTTGCTCCTCTCTGCTTTTATTGAAGTCTATTTGCCCAGAGGGTAAGATGAGGGAAGGAACAAAGATGCCAGCAGTTTCTGAGTGAGCATATCAAGTACCTATTATTATTATTAACCTTAGGGGTAGCCTTCAGAAATCTGAAATCCGAGCCTTGCATTGGGATCACACACACAGATTTCTAGGGAGGTTTTAAACTAGTTTTCTGTGGAGTAAAACACCACTGGCATTAATCTCCTCTGAGGGATCCACGGAAGGGAGGCATTTTCCTCCCACCACCACAGAGGATCTTCCTCTGCGATAAGGGATATAAGCTTTTCTGTCCATATCTCAGGGCTCAAGCTACTCCCTTGATCTCTGCTGCAGGCAAATGCAAATCTCCACAGTGGGTATCTGCTTTGCCTGTTTACTGGGCAGGAAATGCCCGAAAAGATGTATCTTTTCCTAGGAATTCCCCACTTTTCTGTGGTAACCACAGTTTCTTCCATGGCCATTATTTTCCTCAGAGTGCTCACAGACCCAGCTGGGTGTATGTAAGCTGTATCCCCAACAATCTAGAATTTCAGAAAAGGCAGGAAGCTTGCTAGCAATGGCTAGCTTAAATGTGAACTAGCTGACTTTTCTTTTTTCTGACTCACTCAACTTTTTAATTTTTCTCTTTTTCTGGGGGTGCTTTCTTTGCCAAGAATGGGGTCTGTGGTCCCCGTTCACCCAGCAATTTTGATGATGATTATGATGATTATTTTGATAGAGTCTCACTCTGTCACCCTGGGTAGGAGTGTCATGGTCATCATAGTGTCATGGTCATCATAGCTCACAGCAACTTCAAACTCTTGGGTTCAAGTGATCCTCTTGCCTCAGTTTTTCTATTTTTAGTAAAGACAGGGTTTCACTCTTGTTCAGCCTTGTTTTGAACTCCTGAGCTCAAGCAATCCACCCACCTTAGCCTCCCTGAGTGCTAGGATAACAGGTGTGAGCCATTGATTATTGTTTTTTTTCTTATTGACAGAGAATGTCTCAACTTTTTCTTTCTTTTTTTTTTTTTCCTTTTTTTTGCTTGAGACAGAGTCTCAAGCTGTTGCCTTGGGTAGAGTGCTGTGGCATCATAGCTCATAGCAACCTTAACACTTGGCCTTAAGTGATCCTCTTGCCTCAGTTTTTTTATTTTTAATGGAGATGGGGTCTTGCTTTTTGCTCAGGCTGATCTCAAAGCCATGAACTCAAGCAATACACCCACCTTGGCCTTTTAGAATGCTAGGATTACAGGTGTGAGCCACCACACCTGGCCTGTCTCAACTTTTTTTTTTTTTTTTTTTTTGAGACAGAGTTTCACTGTCTCAAAACTCCTTTGTAGAGTGCTGTGGCATCACAGCTCACAGCAACCTCAAACTTCTGGGCTCAAGCCATTCTCCTGCCTCAGCCTCACAAGTAGCTGGGACTATAGAATGCCTGGCAATTTTTTTTTGTAGTTGTCATTGTTGGTTAGCAGACCTGGCCAGATTCAAACCTACCAGCCCCAGTGTATGTGGCCAGTGCCCTAACCAAGATTTTGAAAATATTCCACTCTTACTCGTATTCCATTATTGCTGCCGAGAAGTCTGCAGTCTGTCTATTTTTCCCCCATTGGTGATCTTGGTTTTCCCTTTGAGTGCTTCTAAGATTCTTTCCCTCCTTTTCTTAAAATTGTTCCTCAATTTCATTATGAAGTATTATTATTTTCTTTGTGTTTAACTTTTTATTCAGCTTTGTGTTTCCTTTATTTGTAGATTCATGAGTTTAATTGATTCTGGAAATATTTTAGCTATGACCACTTTAAATATTTTCTCTTTTGCTAAGGTTACAATTATTAATAGATGCATGTTAGAGTTTCTCATTCTTTCCCCAGCATCTAATAATTTCTCACAATTTTCCTTCTTTTCCACTGTACTCTAAGTAATTTATTCATCTTTATCTTCCAGCTGAGCTGTAGCATGGACTTAATTTTCCAGGCTATATATATTTTTTCAACTCTGCTTTCTCAATAACCTGCTTATAATTTTCCTTTTTCCATTTTAACCTGTAAGCATCACTGGCATATATGTATGTATGAGGTTGAGAATGTTGAAACAAATGCAGCTGTTCTTACTTCAATAATCAAGCATGTGAATACTGGCCCAGAATTTCATCCTATGTAATTCCATGGGAACTGTCCCAGTGTGATTCAGATGACTGACCTTAAACAACTACTTCCCTGTTCATCCATCAATCACTCAAAAACCCATCTGTTTTCTGAGTGGGCTACTGCAATTGCACCCAAATACCTAGCATCTACATCACAAGGGAAATGTGTTGCAATTCTCATCAGTGGTAATGTTCTTTAAGGAAATTTTAGTACAGAAAACAAGCATTTCATAAGAAATTGTAAGTATGACTTCCATAAGCCATACTTACCCTAGCAAAACCAGGGATGATGATTATGAAGATTTGGACTGCACTCCTTGGAACTAGTACTTTATCCACCAAGGAAAAAATTTTTTGAGATTAAAAAAAAAAAGCTCCATATTTTCATCTGTTTGTGTCTTGACCATAAAAGTACTCTTTGTAATTTTGGCTTTGCCAAGTTCACTATGCTCACCTCAGGTGAGATGATTTCCTTTAGTCTTGAATCTCCATATTTTCATTTAGCGAATGTATTTGGTTGGAGGTATGTGTGTCTCTGTATCTCTGTGCGTCTGTGTCTTTATGGGTGCATTTGGGTATTAGGGGTGGTGAAGACACAGGAAAAAAGAGTAAAAAAGACATGGCTGCTGTCTTCATTTTCACTTTCATGATTATGTCAGTTCTAATTAGAATTCTACTTTGAAAATATAGTCATAATCCAAATCACATGACCAATAAACCATCTCAGGAGCACAAGGAAGGACCATGTCCTCATTGCCTCATTCTATAATCCCCTTTTTTGGGGGATATCATGCACTTTCATGGTTTTCATTAATACCATTATGCTATTCCAGAGGTCCTCAAACTTTTTAAACAGGTCTGTCCCTCAGACTGTTGGAGGGCTGGACTATAGTTAAAAAAAACAAACAAACTATGAACAAATTCCTATGTACACTGCACATATCTTATTTTGAAGTAAAAAAACAAAATGGGAACAAATGCAATTACACTGCCTCATGTGGCCGGCAGGCCATAGTTTGAGGACCCCTGCGTATTGACTTTCAAATATGCCTGACCTAGATGCTACCCTTCAAATTATTTATTGACCATCTCTGTCTGGATTTTTTTAGTCAGTCTGAGTTCCATAAGTCCAAAATCATAATTATTATTTTCATCTTTAAATCAATTTCTCTTCTCTTAGAGGTGCTAGCATCCTTTTAGGTTGTCTTGTTAGAAATTTTGCAGTCATTTAAAATTCTTAATTTCCCTTTTCCTATCCTGTCAGCTGGGACTGATTCTGCCATCAGACACTGTAAGCGCAATGTCTAGAGACTATGACAGTTTTAGAGGCCTGTGAAAATGTTTTAATGTCTTTTATAATATGATGAAAAAAAAATTTAGGTACAGATTTTCACTAATATATAACATTAATACGTTCTTCTTTATACCGATATTGTAATAAAATATACAGACAGTTCATCTTCCTTCCTTCTTTCCTTCCTTCCTTTCTTTCTTTCTTCTTTTGCCAACACTTTCATTTCACTTTTTCTCTCTTTATGTTTGTGGAGAGAGTGAAGGAAAAAGTGCCTAACCCTCAGTCTTTGGGTCTTATAGATTCTTCTGTTGCATTTATATCTTTCCCCTTCATTTTTCTTCACTGTGGCCAATGATCCATCCATGAACACAGTCCCTCATTACATCACTTCTGAGTAATACTTCCTGAGTGCTATTGGAGCCCTAGGATGATACAGATGCTCTTTGACTTATGGTGGTATCACTTTCTGATAAACTCATCATAGGTAGAAAATACCAGATGTTGAAAATCCATGTAATATATCTTATAAACCCATTGTAAAGTCAAACAATTGTTAAGTTGAGGACTTTGTATATGTGAACAGGTCAAACAGATAGGTCCTATATAAAGGCCAAGTGAATTCAAATGTGCCTCGTGGAAGTAAATAAGAGTAGAGAGGACATTGGATTTAAAATCATGAACACTAGTGGGTGTGTTCTTCATAAATCTGAGTTTTGATTTCCTGACCTTTAAATTGGTTTAATATTTCCCCTACCTTCTTTATAGAGTAGTTGTGAGGATACTACTACTTTATAGAGTAGTTGTGAGGATACTACCTACTTTATAGAGTAGTTGTGAGAATAATGGAATGCTATAGTAAGGCATAATACTACAGTAGGGAAGCTCTGCTTTCTTTGTGTGGATTGTTGGGCCAAGAATGCACACAGATACCTTATTACTCACTTTATCAAATTCAAGCTCTGGATGGCTTTAAGGCTCTCTTTTGCCTGTTCCACTCTGTTCCCCACCAGACTCCCAAGTGCGGATCTCTCATTCCTTAGCCATCCTCATATCACATCTTTACTCCTGGCAACTCTGTCATTGAAATACACTGTATGGCCACCTTGCATTCTGAAATGTAGTGCTCACTCACTGTATAGTATGTTTTCCAATTATGTTACATACTCCTTAAGGACAGATTCTATTCTCTCTCTCTTTTTTAATTTCATAGAGTCCAGGGCAGTGCCTTGCATCTATTTTACATCATTATTTCATTCCTATGCCTTCACATGTGCTATTTCTCAAACCACAATGTCCTCTCCTTCCCCACCACATCTCCACAGCCCACTTATCTCTCAGAGTCTCACTCAAAGCCTGAAGTCTTCAAAAATCTTCCCAACACTTCAGTGCCTCTGGGACTTCTTCCTTCGCTGAACTTCGATTGCACTTCCTGAAGAGTTTAGCACCTGGTCGCACAGCTTGTGCTTTTCTAGAAGTGAAAGAAGAGATTGTGCTTAGGTTAAAAAAAAGCATTGTTCATGTTATAAAGGGCTTAGACACATTTTGGATTGATATATTTTGCTTGATTAAAAAGGACCACTGTAAGATTAACTTCATTAAGAAATGCAACATTGAGAGGACCTAGGTGACCCAAATGCACATCACAACAGTATTTTTTTTTTTTTTTTTAAAGTTCAGGGTTTAAAAACCACCAAGGAAATTGAAATATAGGCATTTGAAGTCCCAATCTTGCCTGAACGAAGTTGACTACAACAATACTCTGTATAATCCAAGTGTGGTAACCCAACTCCACTCCAGGAACTCTGAACTTGACACTTCCCGTCCCTGCCTAATTGCTATGATTAATTTTCACATGTGTAACGCAATACTTGGCTCTGTGCTATAGCAGAGACCCAAAGGTCTCAAAGGAGTTTAATTCCCAAATAACTAAAGAAATTCATGAGTGACCTGAAGGTGCTGAACAGCCCTTACGAATAGCAACTGGCTGTTTGGGCTGAACGTGAGACGTTTCTGGATTCCTCATGGTATAGGTCTGTGGTGTGAATTCTTTTCGTGGTATAAGGGAAATATTTAATGACAGCCAATTGCTTATTTTGGATCACTCTTGAGCCTGGTTTTAACATCAGGGGGAAAAAAAACCACACCACCTCTGCTAAATAGAGAGCCAGACGAGGCATTTCATTGCAGACTGGGTTTGAATGTGGGTGCCTGTGGTCCCACTGCTGGCTGATGTGTGAGCCACATAGGATAAGCTCTGCCCCAGGGCATGTGTCATGAGTGTTTCAGAGTCAACACTGTGACTGGAAACTACTAAACCTGGGGGATGGTAGGGGATGTGGGGAAGGGGGTGCAATTGAAATAGATTAAGTGCCTGATTCAACTGTAGATGACTATTGAATTACTACAGTTTGGGGACACTTGAACATTCTAAGGAGCAAGACAAGGTGTTTGGGTGAATTGGCAGCTTAGAGACACAGATATAACCCCCCTCACTTATAAATCCTTTGTCATATGAACTAATTCTCCTGCCTCTCTCCCATCCCTCCCTGCCTCTCTCTCTCAAACTCTCTGCTAGAAATTCCCAGAGAAATTTCTGCTAAATATCTGCCAAAGGGCCTAGGATGAAAAAGAAACTAAACCAAACAAAAATCCACCAGAATAATGACATCACTCCTGAAAGAATGATGTCTCAGCTGTAGGGTGAGAGGAGAGTCCACCGTGGCTTACTGGTGACTGCTGATAACTTTTGACATCAAGCAGGGTTCAGGTAGTAAATGGAAATGGATTGCCTCGACCTCAGGGTGGCCAATCCTTCAGATCTTCTTGGCCACTGTAAACTAGTAGCCTTAGAACCCCAGATATTTATTTTTAAGTTTTTCTTTTTAATTTGTATAAATTTATCAGGTACAAATGTAGTTTTGTGACAAGCATAGACAGTGTAATGATGAAGTTGGGGCTTTTAGGGTATTTGTTACCTAAGTAACATATGTTGTACCTGTTAAGTAATCTCATCATCCCCCCACCAACCCTGCTGAGTCTCCAATGTTTGTCATTACACACTATATCCACGCATACACATTACTTACCACCCAGTTGTAAGCAATGAACTCCAGTATTGATTTTTCTTTATTGAATTTGTTTCACTTTAGATAATGGCCTCCAGTTCCACCCATGCTGCTGTAAAAGACAATTTCATTCTTTTTCATGGTTGAATAATATTCCAGTGTGTGTGTGTGTGTGTGTGTGTGTGTGTGTATGTCCATCAACAAATGATTAGATAAAGAAAATGTGGTGTATGTATACTAATACTTATAGTATATATGCAAATACTAATCATTTCTTGATTGACACTGAAGTTGATTCTATAGTTTTGCTGTTGTGAATAGTGCTACAGTAATCATATGGTTTCAGGTATCCTTTTGATATAATGACTTATTTTCCTTTGGGTAAATACTCAGCAGTAGGATTGTTGGGTCAAATAGTATTTCTATTTTCTATTTTTCATTCTTTGAGAAACCTCCATATTGTTTTTCATAGAGGTTGAACTAATTTGTATTGCCACCTACAGGTGTATGAGTCACATTTTCCTTCCCAAAACCATTTTTTTTTTTTTTTTTAAATTTCAGGTTATTGTGAAGTTACAAACAAGTAGGTTACAATATTTGCATTTGTTATGTTATTTTTTTTCTGTCTTTTTAATAGTAGCTACTCTGATCTGGGTAAGGTGGTATCTTATTGTGGTTTTTCAAGAATCCAAACTGTTTTTAAGGCCCCCTTGCTTGATCCTAGTGTGGCTGTCATATAAAACTGAGAGCTGGACATGGGGGAGACTTTCTTTTGGGAGTTAAACTCTTAATGCAGAGTATAAGTATGTGACTGTTCTGCTTGGATTAACAGCACAGCATTTACCTTCTAATCATAGCAGAAGATAAAAAGGACAGAGAAACAAAGCCTCATCTTCCTCAAGCAAAACCTATCTGTACTGACTCTATTTTCTTTCTTTTCTTCTTCCACATTGAAGTAGAAGTTGTTTTGTGAGTTTGGGACTCAACCAAGCTTGACTTCTATTGGACAATCCACAATAATTGGCATCTCAGTATGAATTAGCAGGTAAACATTCTTAAAATGGATTTTTGAAGTGGTTGTACTACGTATTTCTCTTAAAAAGACTTATTACAAGAAACAAAAAATTCAATGGGGACAGTGAATGTGTCACTAACTGAGGAAAATCAAACCAGTGAAGCAGAAAGCAAAGTTCAAGAATTTTTGGAGAACAAAAAGGAAAAAGATAAAGCGATGTAAATAAAAGAGATAAAATATTAGTTTAGGAAACAATTTGTCAGGAATGTAGTCAATGTAAGGTTAATATAGGGTTATTGGTAAAAAAGAATGCACTTAACATGAATAATAAGAAAACATTGAAGAAAGTATTCTTGACCTAATTGAAGACATCAATGAAAATATTTAAAAATGATGTAGGTAAAATAAATCTTACTGAGATTCTACTAAACATTTTAAACATTAAAGACAAAGAAAAAAATCTTATATGTGTTTAAGAAAGAAAGACATAAAGATAATCACAGATATAAGGCCTGACAATTAAATTCATGAAATCATCCTAGAAAAAGTGCTACATACCTCACTGTTGATTATTACTGTAGCCACTTTCAAAGTGCTCCCCTTGGGAAGCTAGGCACTGATGCACTTAGTTCACCCTTTAAAGCAATTTTGGAGCTCACTGTAATGGCCATCAGAGGTGTCATAATATTACCTTTTATGTCCTGAATGCTATCAAATGTCTTCCTTTCAATATTTATTTTAGGATTAAGAAAAAAGTCATTGGGGGTCAGATCAGGTGAGTAAGGAGAGTGGTCCAAAACAGTTATTTGTTTACTGACTAAAAACTTCCTCACAGACAGTGCCGTGTGAGCTGGTACATTGACAGGATGCAAGAGCCATGAGTTGTTGGCCAAGATTTTCAGTTAAGATTTTTCTAACTGTTTCTCTATTAATGCTGATTTGGTCTGCTATACTTCTTACAGTCACACGATTATTTTGACTTAAATCTGATGAGTTTTTGCAATGTTTTTGCCAGTTCTGTTCATTACTGATCACCTTGACCTCTTTTCCTCAGTGACATTTTCTGTCCCCTAAGAAAAATGTTTAATCCATTTGTATACTGCCATTTTCTTTGTGGCATTATCCCCATAATCCTGGACTAACGTGTCCCTGATTTCACACTCTTGCCAAGTTTAACAAGAAATTTAATGTTTGTTTGTTGCTCTAATTCAAGTTCTGACATTCTTGTGATGGCACACAAAAACATGCAATGATAATGAAGACCACTCAGCAAGACACCACGTATGTTGACATGAACATAGCTTTGATATACCAATGTTATAAAATTTACTGAGTTTTGTACAGTGCTGCCAATGTAAACACACAGTGGCCAGTTCATGTACTTAATTGTGCAACCCTTTATACTCCCTCAAAACAGTAAATACTAGAACTTAACTGTCGATAGAAAAAATGTGAAGGAAAAGTGTGGAGAGCTGGTGGGACAAGGACTGCTAATTATCCCCTAGTATTCACTCTCTTCTTCCTTTCTAAAGAAAGAGAAAACATTGGTTTTAGCTGGACATGTGGCTTTTCAGCTGAAGACCACAGGACATAGGGTTCCTCAGACCTAGGGGTGGCCATGTGACTGAGAGGAGATTGGAGCATGATTGCAGTGTGCAATTTCAAGTCATCCTCTTAAAGACGTGGCTACTTGGGTTAGACGATCTTGGTCCTTGCCTCAGATCGGGATGTGGGTGGTGTGTTGGACGTCAACCTAGATGAATGGAAGGTCAGCACCTGAGGAAGTGCAGGGCTGAACACTAAAGGGGCATGAGGCCGTGGGGGACCCAGTGCAATGGGACTTTCTATCAAGTCCTCATTGCTCCTATCAAGTCCTGATTGATCCTTCTGGATGTTTACATGTAAGGGAAGTAGATGTGTGCTTATTATAGCATTGTAGCTTGTGCTCTAACTGAAGTGCCCATGGCTTGTGATTAGTCAATCATAAATGATGCCAAAGGAAGACAGACTTTTCTATAATGTGTAGTAATCTCATAGCCTTTCAGTGCATGGTTCAATAGCAATTGGACATCATAGGCAAAATTGTTAATCTCAAACTAAACCTTACACTTTATTAAAAAATTGACTAAAAGACTTAAAAATTAAAAATGTTGACTCTATGAAAACTCATGTGAAGAGAGTGAAAAGGCAAACTACAGACAAGGATAAAGCATTTGCATGCCACTTGCCTGACAAAGGATAAGTATGTAGAATATAAAAAGAACTCTCAAAGCTCAATGGTTAAGAGAAAAAAAAAATCAAAAAATTAATTTAACTATAAAATGAGCAAAATACATTTCACTAAAGTCAATATTCAGCTTTAAAATGAGCCCACAATTTTTTTTGGCATTATTAGTCCTCAGGGAAATGCAAATTAAAACCACAATGAGATACCACTACATATTTATTAGAGTGACTGAAATAAAAAGTAATGATAATGTCACAGGATGGCAAGGATGTGGAAAATTGGATTATTCATCCCTAGTTGTAAAATGGCGCAGTAAGTCTGGAAAACAGCTTGGCAGCTTCTTAAAAAAAATAAAAAAAGATGTTATTACCTATGAACTAGCATTTGTACTTTTAGGAATTTATTTCAGAGAAATGAAAGCTTATATTCATATAAAAACTTGTCCACCAAAGATTTGTAGTAGTTTTATTTGTAATAGCTCAAAACGGAAAAAAAACCCTGATGTCCTTCAAATGAATGGTTATACAAATTGTGGCACACCCATGTTGTGGGTAAGGGTGAACAGAATTTCTCTGTATCATTTCTTATAGTGGCATGTGATTCTCAGTAAAAATTATCTCAGAACAATTTCAATAAAAACTTAGGAGAACCCAGAGAGTATCAAACTACCTTCCCCAGATAAACTAGTCAAAAGCATTTTCTAGAGCAATGAGAAATTATAGAAAATTAAGAACTTGGTTTGGAAATGACTGAAAATGAACTGTTGGAGCTATTCCTGATAAGAGTTTTATATACAAAGATACCATAAAGGGGCGATTTGCATTTCATAAAATACAACATTTATCCATTGAAATGAAATTTACAAGGTTGTGATGGCTAATGAAGAGAGGCAAAAGTTCTGAGTTTCTTGTTGTCTATAAAGACAAAAAATTATTGCTTTGTTATTGCTTAAGTGCATGTTTGAAAATTATTTTGGAAAACTTGGTTGCCATTATAAGAATTAAAAGCAAATTATCTATTTTCTGAATCATTATAGAAGAAAAGCAAATGAAGAGTCTATAAATACACACACACATACACACACACATACATAGACATACACACACAGACACATACAAACAGACACACACATGCATACACACACAGACACATACACATACAAATACGTACACATACAGACACACATACATACACATACATACACATACACACAGACACACATACATAAACATACACATACATACACATACACACAGACACACATACATACACATACATACACATACGCATACATAGACACACACAGACACACAGACACACAGACACACACACATATACACACATACATACACATACACACACACATAGACACATACCCAGACACATACACACACACAACAAGCAAAAAAATCCCTGAAGAAACATAAAAGCACAAAGTGAGGTAACAGTTTAGTGTGTGGTTTTCCTCAGGTCCTTCCTATGGAGACTGTGAGCGTTTGCCTGGGAATCTATGTTAGAGAAACTGTATTTTGCAACAGAATTCAGCCTTTGACTATCGCTGTGATAATGGGTGAGTTTGCCTACCTACTCTGAGTTTAATGAACTACTACGTTAGAAGCACTTTTAACAATTTGATAGGCAACTTCTCATGCTGATGTGACTAAACCGTGCCCAACCGATGATCCTTTTTGTAGGAAAGATAAGAGTTTCCAGATGCACAACTTCAACACAGATCCAGAATTGTTTATCTTCTTAGTGAGTACTCAAGCTGGTGGCCTGTGCATAGATTTGACTGCACCTGATAGAGTTATCATTTATGATAGTGATTGGATCAGAAAAAAATGCCCGGGATATAAAGAGGCTCCCATCCAGAAGGACAGTTAAAGGACAGAAATTTAGCAAGTAACCTGGCGGATTAGAGCTGCACCAAGAGAGAAGATGGAAGAATGAACATCAACCCCGCTGAGGCGAGCTGAGACCCCAAGGATACAAACAAAAGGTACAAAATTCATCACCAAGTGGATGGGAGTCCCCTCCCCCATGAGAACGGCTCAGCGTGCCCCACAAACAAATGAGCAGCATTCAAAGGTCCTCCCACTACACTCCATTGGAGAGACCCTCTAAAAACTGGACCTACCTCCCCTACTAGGGTGCCATGGCGTTCTCCTGCCAGGCATAAAACTGTATAAAACTGTATATATACTTTACCTGCAATTCTGAGCTCCCAGCACTCCCCTCCATCTCACTCTGAGGTCTGGAGGCCTGTCCCACAAGAGTCCAGAATCTTGGGTGATTTCTCAAGGGGTGTGGACAGGGCCTAGACTGTAGCTGGTCAGTACATGGGAGTGAGGAGAGGGCGGTTGGCTGAGAAGGAACCACGCCGGAGTGGTGGTGCCCCAAGGTGCAGAGCAGCAGCCATTTTTGGCAATAATAGGGCTCACCCCTGGATATTCTGGAGTCATACCCCCTGTCTCTCTGGGCAACCAGAGGAGCCTGGGCATTTTCTCAGGTGGCAAGTACTGGCAGAACAGATCTGGGACAGAAACGCAGGAGAGGGCAGTCAGCTGAGAAGGAACCATGCCGGAGTGGCGGTGCACTCGGAGAGTCGGGAAATTCCCAGGGCAGTGCTGACCAAGAGGACCACTTTACTGAGCCTAAGATGCACCTGGCCCTCAGGAGATCATCAGCTTATCGACAAAGGAAGGGAGGAGGCTAGAACTGACAGCTAACCGAATATAAACCTGCAGGAGCAAAGACAGGGCCTGAGGCTCAGGCTCTGGGAACTCAAAACAGCTTTTCTTCTGCAGGGGAATTTAGCAGGGACAGAAAGAAATTCCCGCAAAGTTGTTCTGTTCTGTTTTGTCAGTAACATCAATCAGGGGTGGGGCTGGAACTGAGTGAGCACCCCTTAGCCTCCATCAAGTGCCCGAGGTTGTCAAGTCTCACCTCCCCCTGCTGGATAGAGGCAGAGCACAGCGGTCTGGCTGAGCAGATATAGATTTCTTTGTGATTCATGCAGGTGCATACCCCTGGAGTATCTGTTCACTAGAGGCAACTGGGGTCACAGTCCTGTGGGGGCTATCAGTGACTGGGTGTGACAGAGGGGCAAGGTGGGGAAGGAGGCATCAACCTTCCCAGACTAATCTATTTGCTGAGTGGGTCCTCCTGAATTCACGGAGCACTGGAGCAAGTCATATCTGAGTTGCCACCATACCCCTGTGATCCAGTTGCCAGAGACATTTTAAACTCTCCCACCTGAGACAGGTGCTGACTGAGAAATTGATTTGGACCTTTGAACTGAGACAATCGCCCAAGGACTATTCAAGTGGTGCCCTGGGTTTGTGGTTGTAGGAAGGTTTGATTTTCATTTTGCAATTGTTGCCTGTGGGAGGTGGGTTGACTTAGTTGCTGGTATTTCTCCACAGCTGAGACTTCAACCCAGAGTAACTGTTTCACTAGGGTCAGCAGAGAGCAGCTGAAAACAAGACAGAACCACTTAGCCCCACCACACCAAACAGGTCCCCAGTTTCTCAGGCCATTTGTACGGGTCCTCAACAAAGCTCCAGGAAAAAATCAAAAGGTGTAAAACAATCATGGGGCAGAATCAGCGGAAAAACTCTGGTAACATGAATAACAAGAATAGATCACCCCCCCCCCCAAAAGAAAGATATGGCAGATGTAACTGAAGAACCCATTCATAAACAGCTGGCTGAGATGTCAGAAATCGAATTCAGAATTTAGATTGCCAATAAGATTAATACAATGGAGGAAAATTTGGAATTTGAAATTCAAGGAGCAATTCAAAAGTCAGAATTAGAAATTCGAGGAGAAATTCAAAAGTTGTCTCAAGAATTTAATGAATTTAAAGACAAAACCACCAAAGATTTTGACACACTGAAGCAAGAATTTGCAACCCTCAAAGATCTGAAAAATACAGTAGAATCCCTCAGTAGCAGAGTGGAGCAAGCAGAAGAAAGGATTTCTGACATTGAAGACAAAGCCTTTGAATGCTCCCAAACTCTCAAAGAGGAAGAGAAATGGAGAGCAAAAATGGATCATTCTCTCAGAGAGCTCTGGGATAATTCAATGAAGGCTAATATCCACCTCATTGGAATCCCTAAAAGTGATGAAGTGGCCTTACAGGCACAAAGGCTCTTCTTCATGAAATTATGAAAGAGAAGTTTCCAGACATGCCAAGAGGTTCTGAAATTCAGATAGCAGACAGTTTCAGAACCCTAGCATGACTGAATCCAAATAAGACATCCCCCAGGCATATCATAATGAACTACAGTAAAGTTAACATGAAGTAGAAAATTCTGAAAGCAGCCAGATGCAAGAAATCCATTACCTACAAAGGGAAGGGTATTAGAATGACTGTAGATCTTTCTGCTGAAACTTTTCAAGCCAGAAGAGGGTGGTCATCAACTTTTAATCTCATAAAGCAAAATAACTTTCAACCCTGGATCCTGTATTCAGCTAAACGGAGTTTCATTTATGATAGAAAATTTAAATACTTTAATAACATTCATATGTTGAAGGAATGTGCCATAATGAAACCAGCTCTTCACGATATTCTCAGACCTACCCTCCATAATGACCAGCCCAATCCTCTACCACAAAAGTAAACTCACTTGATCAAACTCCAACTTCCACATTAAAATGTGTATTAAAAATGTCCACTGGACATTCGAAAAACTCGATACCCCAAATTTTACTAGTCTTATCAATATTCTCCATTAATGTGAACAGCTTAAACTGTCCTCTAAAGAGGCACAGGTTGGCTGACTGGATACAAAAACTCAGGCCAGATATTTGCTGCATACAAGAGTAACCTGTTACCTTAAAAGATAAATATAGACTCAGGGTGAAAGGATGGTCGTCCATATTTCAGACAAATGGTAATCAGAAAAAAGCAGGTGTTGCAATTCTATTTGCAGACACAATAGGCTTTGAACCAAGAAAAGTAAGGAAGGATAAGAATGGTCACTTCATATTTGTTAAGGGTAATACTCAATATGATGAGATTTCAATTATGAATATTTATGCACCCAACCAGAATGTGCCTCAATTTAGAAGAGAAACTCTAACAGACATGAGCAACTTGATTTCCTCCAGTTTCATAATAGTTGGAGATTTCAACACTCCTTTGGCAGTGTTGGATAGATCCTCCAAGAAGAAGGTGAGCAAAGAAATTTTAGATTTAAACTTAACTATCCAAGATTTGGATTTAGCAGATATCTACAGAACATTTCATCCCAACAAAACTGAATACACATACTTCTCATCAGCCCACAGAACATACTCCAAAATCAATCACATCTTAGGTCACAAGTCTAACCTCAGTAAATTTAAAGGAATAGAAATTATTCCTTGCATCT